>LPNX011147612.1:0-16852 GCA_001517045.1 Pseudotsuga menziesii
ATATATATATATTAAGTTTTTTATTTATTTCGGTTAACATAATGTTTTTTTAATGTTGGTTAGCATAAGGTGACTAACGTGACAGATCTCCTCCATACTAGATGCAACAAATTCTACCCATTATAACTTTAGTTCTTGCATGGTAAAAACAAATCTTATATCCCAAGACACATCATATATCCCAAGACACACAATGGATAAATTGTCCAACTCCACCTAAATTTGATAAGACATCATGGTTTACTCATCGACACATGCTGGTTAGAGTTCGATCGCTGGATATCAATTGATAGTAATTGTTTTTCTGGTATACTACTCCATTAAAGTCAGAAAACCGATTTAAGATCTATTTTCGTAGAGATCAGAGCACTGATTCCTAGGTACATTAACGTTCATAGATATCTAAATGGAAATCACTACATCAACTCCCCAAAACTACCCTCTCTCCTTGGAGTACACCTAAAGGTGAGTTGGATACAAGTGCACCTTAACGCTCCCTATAAACATGAGAAATTATTATTTAACTGCTTCAATTCGAGCACACCAATAATCCATATCTAAAACCATAAGTTCAGACACATAATTTTCCCAATTTATGATAACTTTGGAATCCCGGCCCAGAGTTCCAGGCTTGCATTTGTGCTATCCCCACATCCCAATTTCAAATGATAGAAATGTAAGTAACTGATGAAGAGAATAATGCCTCCTCCACCCTTACCTTGAGTTGAAACGGGTAGGATACTTGAAAACTGGATCCTATCCAATAGCTCGCAAAGGTTTTAAAGAACAATCAACGTGAGATCTATTTAATAATTCAAGAGAACCAAAGCACACACACACAGACTTGATAACATATTCATGTTCCTTAAAAATACATAATTTGCGGGCATTCCCAATATTTCGGACATAAAAGATAGGCAGGTATAACAGTTTAAGCCTGCAGTGTTAGGGCCTTCCAATCAATGTTTATTTGTTTTCAAGAAAGAGGCTAAAGAAGTTCTCACAACCTGAGCAAAAGGACAGAGCACAAAGATATGGTCCGCGGATTCCTTTTACCAATAAAAATTTTATTATAAAAAATTGTGAATAGAAAGCCTTTTACCAATACCCAAAATCCAAATAACAGGAATATATAGTTGTTATGCTTATCATTCATTAACTCTCAACTTCATATCACTATTATAAATATATATTTCCTCTTGTATTTTTTTTGCAAAGCACCTGTTACAGATTTTGATTTTCTTATATTTTTGCAAAGCAGATCCCATAGATTGTGCTTTTCTTAAGGTTCCTGTGCTTTGATGTTATATTCTTAACATTTACATATTTTTTTGTGTTATTCTAAGGATTTATGCAATGAAGCATGAGGAATTACATAAAAATTTATGTTATGCATGATGTTTTTGTATTTTTAATATACATACTGTATATTTTGTTAATTTGTTAAGTTATTCATAGTTTTTTAAGTTTGTAATTTACTTGTTTTTTCAAGTTAACATCATGTTACATGTACCTTATGATCAATGTGTATTTGCAAAATTTTCTTGTTAGGGAAAGCGAACAAGTTTGTCCTCATACTAACGGTATGAGGACATTGTTAGGGAAACTACTGCCTCACATCAATAATAGAGGTAATGGCACAGATGAATTAGGCTATAAAACTGGAAATTGAGAATATTACCTCTTCCAATTGCAGAGAGGAACGATATTGAACATACAGGTTTAATGCAAGCGAGCAATGCCCATCCACAGATGGAGTCAATACCCAGAAAGATGGAGTGGGCTGACAACAGCTCCAACCTCCCTCAAGTTGGGAGATGACTTCGAACTTCAAAGATATCCATCAATTCAATTATATAGACTATCCGTGAAGCAAGATAAGCACACGTTGTTTTCCATATTCTTTACTACATTCATATGCATTTTGAGAGCGTATTTTGTCAACCACTCCAATTATATAATTATATATTTGTTGCTTAGCCCTAAGTAAAGTGGCATATAAATGAGGATAGAAATAATTAATTTTATTTAACAATTAAACAAAATTTAAAATATATAATTTTATATCCATTATTTATACTAGATTGTTAAATTTAATATAAGTACAAAACAAATACTATTTAATAAACAAAGAAACAAAAAGTGATATGAAAAAACAAAAACAAATTGTTACTTCTTTCTTTAACTAGCCTTTAAATGAAGCTTATTTAAATATTAATCAAAATGCATTTAAGCATAACATGAAATTTAACACTAAGGTTAATCATGTTGATCTGCTCAAACAAATCCAAAATACGAGATAACTAAATGATTATCCATATAATTATCAATTGCGTCCAAAAGTAAAACTATATATGATCACAATGATCTTATTTTATTATTTCAATATAGCAATTGGATGTAATAGTAAAACTATATATGATACAATATAATGTCATTGTCTAATTAACACATTTTGAATATTAATATTATAGTGTAGGAAAAACATGTCATTTTAAATTAATAAAATATGAAATATATTTTAAATATAAAATATTTCTCTAATTTTTTTTGAATAAATTTTTTGAAATAACAAACATAAAAACAATATCTAACCACAAAATAAGTAATTCAATAAGTAAGTAAACACTATGTAACCACAAAATAAGTAATTAAAGAAAAAAACAATTCAATAAGGTAAGTAATTTTCTAGAACATTATGAAGAATAGGACTAGGGAAACAAGAACAATGCCTAACCATATGTCGATAACTAATGAGTGTGGAATTATGTATTCTTTCATTACCATGGATAATTTCTATTTCTCTTTTTAGTTTCAATTTGCATGTGTTCTTATTAATAAATCTTTAATGATCTTTACTCCATGATAATGTAAGTAAAGCATAATACTTTTATTGGTATTTTTTATGCTATTTTCATCATGTAAGTTATATGCAATTTTGTAACGTGTTTGTCTTTAAAATAATATAATTTTTTTCCCGTGTTGAATACACAAATTTTCTAAATTATTTTGTGTCTAACTGTTGTAAGTAAGTTTGACTTTTAGAATCCTCATTTGGTATCAACTTAGGTGTTTTCTTTGTTAAATTTACTATGTCAAGTTTTAACTTCTTCCTCATTCCATAATTTAATGGAAACCGATTATGATTATTATTGGTGCATCAAGATGATGACATTTTTGACAAGAAAAAAATAGCAAAAGATTGTAGAAACAAGTTAGGAAGAGCAACAGAACCAACAGATTGGAACACCCTTATAATTAATGATAGAACAATTAAGAGAGAAGCTAAAAATAGGCTTTATTTCATATTGAAATATCTTTAGATAAGAGTTTATTTCCAATAATCATAGCAGCAAAGATAGTTGAGGATGCCCATAAAAAATTACAAGAAGCCAATCAAGGAAGCGATCAAGTTAAAGTTGTCAAGGTGTAGACACTAAAGAGAGAATTTGAAGATATAAAAAGTTGAGAAAGTGAGTGATTATTGTGTAAGAGTAAATGCTATGGTCAATAAGAAGGTTACTCTAGGAGAAACTATGAATGAAAGAAGTTGTAATTAAAAATGTGTTGAGTTCTATAACAATAAGATGGACCATGTTTCTATAATCATCAAGGATTTGACTACCCTTTAGTTTGATCACCTAGTTGGATCTCTGATGTATCATGAAGAAATATTGAGAGATTCATTTGCAGAAAGCGAGAAGAAAATTTTACCTCAAAATTACAAATTATGAAGAAAGAAGATGTCGATACTAGCTCCAAAAGCAATCAAGCCCAAATTACAGTTTTTCAAGAGAAAATAGAGGAAGAAGAGGTCGTTTCAGAGGAAGAGGTAGAGATATATTTGGTAAGATAAATATCCATTGTTATAATTGTAATATGTATGGTCATTTTGAAAGGGACTGTGGATTAAAAGCAAGTAATAACAACACAAGTGTTAATTATGTTCAAGAGGGTGATGACCCTTCTCAAAATAATTTATTTTTATTTTATGGCAGAACGAAAAATACTATTAAAGGTGTTTAGTATTTATATTTAGGTAAGATTTTTTCTACAATGGATGAAAGTTTCAAATCTAAAATCAAACTTGGTGATGATTCAAAAACCTTGGAGGTTTATGCAAAAAGAGCTATGGAATTCCATACTAAAGATGGTATGAAAAGTGATGTTCATTACACTCCACAATTAAAACATAATTTTTTAAGTGTTGGGAAACTATGTGAATAGAATCACAAAGTAGTGTTTGAAAATAGACAATGTACAATTTGTGATGAGAATAAAGGCAATAGGTTGGCTATAGTTGTGTCTATGTCAAAGAATCAGATGTTCTCATTGAAGTTTGGAGAATATAGCATCAATCATGCCAATATGGCATATGAGGACATAACTTGGTTGTGGCATCTCAGGCGTGGCATTTGATTTTTTCCTAGTTTGAAGATTTTAACATAAAATACATAATTTTTGTTTTTCCTAAGGTTGAAGAAATTTTGAAGAGCACAAGGAAGTTTATGAATGATGTGCTAAAGGGTATGTGAAAGCTGATGAGGGTCTCTATTGACACATTAGATGCAATAGAAAACTGGAAAAATAGGCATCCCTCAACAAACATGGATATTTTGAGACACATACACAATGAATCTTACGATGAGTAAAAAAGATGAAGTGTAGAAAATTGAATGATGTTTCTAAATACATAAATTTTTTCTATGGAAAATGTTCATAGCAATTAGAAATTGATAACATACACTTTATTTTTTGGGACAAATTATAAGGTATATTTTTTCGTGGGTGCAACCTTTGAGTGCCTAAATGATGGAATCATCTTACAAAAAATAGTAGACATACATAGAACAACTAGCACTAGTGCACCACTATTTTTCAAAAAAAATTAATAATTAATAATATTTTTTAATTATCTAAGTAATCAAACCTCGAAAATACTACGTCAAGTGTGGGTGCAAACTTTGAAGGTCTTAGTACAATTAATTCGAACTGGTTTTTTATAGCATGTAGAGGTCGATGTCCTTTAGTGCACCATACAATTTTTTTTCAAAATGGTTGAGAAACATAAGAGTTATGGACGAAACGATAAGAATATTTTTTTTGAGTCAAGGAGTCATGACACAAGGAAAATAAGAAAAAATAGAAATATATATATATATATATATATATATTCTTGTTAAAAATTACATCTTTGGAATCTGCAGAAAAATCCATATTTGTGTCTAAAATTTCATTAGAAATGATTGTGTGCATCATATTGTAACTAGCGGCTAAACAAGAACATATTAAAACATTAGATGTAATGCTCAATTAGCCATGTTTCATCATACTCCAAGACATAGGCATGATGAATCCAAAGCAAAGTGTGAACCAAACACATAGGCATAGGAATGCAATGCTTGCATGTGAGGAGGTTCGACCATAGTAGCAAGAAATACGCATGTGTTTTGTTTGAATTCCTTTTTTTTTCACGCCAAACAAAATCATGCACATGTTGTAGTTTTTAAAAATGCATACACGTTTTGTAAAACTACAACATGTGCATGATTTGTAATTTTGCGATTTTATTATTTTGTTGATTATAATTTCTTATTATTATTTGTCAATTATAACATTAGTTCTACTATTTTTTTATTATAACATTAAAAACCATTCGGGGTGATAAAGGGTTAAAGGTAGAGGGGTAAGGAGTGGTAAGGGGTTAGAGGTAAAGAAAGGGGTGAGGGGTGCCATGGGGTTAAAGGTAAATAAATGGGTGGGAGGTGGTAAGGGGTGTTAATGGGTTAGCGAGAGACAAAGAGAGAGAGACGGGTGAAGGAAGAGACATTGAGGGGTGTTAAGTGGTTAGATGTAGAAAGAGAGGGAAGGGGGTGTTAAAGGAATTCCAAATTCCTAATATTATTATAGTTATACCCTTATGTCCCGTGAAGGTTGAAGATGTAAAGAAACAACTTTCTAGTATTGATCCTAAAGTTCTTTTTTTCCTATCTAAGATAAAGAAGCTTTGAGTTCATGAGTTGGAACATATGGATCTTAACACGATTTATACAATCTCTATTTTACGAGAAACTGACCTTAGAAATTCTCAAAGAAATGATAATGAATCCTTCATTTTTCATTTGTTAGCAGAAAAAGATTAATTTCTGATCAAATAATGTAGTAATTACATGTGGAGGTAGTGGTTTCCTATGGAAGATGAGTGTAGGTTTGAGCAAAGGAAAGATATAAAAAATTGGCTATTACATTAGCTTTTCCAATGGGAAAACAACTTACATGGAGGAAATATGGTGGTTTTAGGAATCAATGTTTTTTTCCCATAGAAATGGTAACTTGGTTTCCATTTATAATACATGCTGATTTGTTGCTAGTTTTGTCATTTTCAATAACAAGTGGAACTAGGAAATCTTTCATTGTGTTCCATTAGATTTTTGTTCAGCATTTCATACTTCGATAAATGGTAATGTGCCTCTATCATTGAAAACTTGGCTCCTTAGACACCTTCCATTTGATACTCCTCCTTATCTACAATTAACACAACTTAGAGATGTTGTTAAGACCCAATGTAAAATTGAGGAAGTGCTTTTATGTGATGATAGATTTGGGAATAGGAATTTATGTAAACCAACAAAATCTTATACAATGCTTCTATATTTTAAATGCATTATGGTGAAAGCAAGAGGACAAGGGTAGCAAAGTGACCACAATCATGTTTTTTTTCTTTTCATAATGTACACATAGTCCATCCTTACCTTGATAAAAAAGAGTTTTATAATAACTAAAATTTTGTGGGCACGGTTCACTGGACAATATTCGCTCGAACATAACCTATAAGGTTCATTGGAGCTACTATCCTCGAGATCTTGGTAAGAAAGTAGATGTCCTCTACTTTGATTTTGAAAACTTCCCCTTTGAGCATGAACACAACATGGTAAGGGTCCCAAATATGAATCGATGTTTGAAGCAATCCTTGTAAACCCCAAACCTCGTACCTTAAATGTTCCAGAACAAGTACACATACATCCCTATGTTCCAGAACAAACACACATACATTCTCTCTCTCTCACACACACACACACATCCCTATGTTTACCTGCTACCACTAACACCCTTATGTCTCCCCACAAACCGCTAACCCTTTATATATACCTCTAACCCTTAACAAACCCATATGGTTCTATCTCTAACCCCTTAGACCCCCCAATTTTTTAATTTTATCATCACCAAACCAAACAATATATTTGTAATGTTAAATATTGTATGTGCATTTTAGTGAACAAAAACACATGTGTGTTTTGGTGAACAACTATGCATATGCATTATTATTACATATGCTCCTAACCCCCCAAAAAACCTATTACATCTCCTCTTCAACACCTACATACCCCCACATTAATCTAACCCCTCAATTCCCTCCACCATTCCTCTCTCTCTCTCTCTCTCTCTCTCTCTCTCTCACACACACACACACACACACACACACACACACACACAAACACCCCTATGTTATAAAGAAAAATGTATAACATAATGAGATATATAAACATATATAAATATTATCTATTTATATAATAATTAATAAATAAGAAATGATTAATTAATTAATTAAGAAAACATAAAGAGATGTACCCTTTCATTTGAAAAGGAATGATAAGGCTTATATAAATCCCTACCAATGTAATTATAAATCATCCTATCTTTTATCAATATAAATCTTATTATCAATTTATGGATCATTTTTCTTATTTACGTTGGGAGTTCCTGTAGAAACAAATTTTATTTCTTTCACTCGTATTAGAGTGCTATGATTCTTGGACTCGATATAATTTTGGACCTTGGCCACATCTTGGTTTTAAACAACAATTTATAGTTTCTCTCGAATAGGTCTTTGACCTATCTTTCCACGATGTCACCTCTAAGCCCGTAGCCTGTGCACACATCATCACTTCCCCCTTTCCATCTTTCCTTCTCCCAAATTGCTATGAACTGATCTGATACTTCCCATTTCTACCTTGCACACACCCTTCTTGTGCACTCTTCACCTCTCTCTCTCCAGCTACCAATCCATCACCACTTGACTCCCTATTCACGTTGCACATCATTTCCCATCATATTTTCTACTGCTTCAGACACCTTCCTTAACTCCCTCAATTCTCTTCTCGTCCACCCCGTAGTCACCACTAGTTGTAACCCACCGTTCAAGCCTCTTCAGCTTTGCACCACCCTCCTTTTTGCATCCACCCTTCCCCACACATGCATCCATCCTCCCTTTTTCCCCATCTTCCCACCACAACCTGGAACCTGCTCGCCTTCACCATCCTCCACCTGCAATTTTGTCTCCCTTCCTGCACAAATTCCTACACTGCGACTTCACACCCCAACCCTTCACTCCATATCCTTTGCACCTTCTTCCATGTTGCTCCACATCGACCCCCACCGCGTCCAACTACCCACTCCAACCTGCTTCCTTCGATCTCCCACGCCCTCCTCCTAGTTCTCCACCTCCACTACAACCCACCTCACTCCTCTCGTCCCTCACAACCACCCCCATTGCACTCCTTCAATCTCCACCTGCTCCTTCCCTCAACCTACACACACTCCCCATTGCTCCTCCACACTCTTGCTCCCTCACTACTATACATAGCCACTCACTGCCCCTTCACAATCCATCATTGTTTCTTACTCCCTGCTCCTATTCACTCCCTCTCCATCCACTCCCTCTCCATAGCTACAAAACATTCAAATAATAATAATATTACTACTATTTAAAACCTTAATATAATCCATTTAACAAAAAAAAAACATTTACATATATAATATTATATATTAATAATAATATTTATTATTTATATTTACAATTCTAATTGCTTCTCTATTAAAAAAACATTATTATATTTAATAATAAGAACGGAAAATGAACAAATTAAGCAAAAAACCAGAAATTTCATCCAACAAAGCGATAAACAAACAACTCCAATAAAGATATATTTCAGATGGACAAGTTCACAAACGACGCCATAATTTTTCTTGGGAATTAGTAACTCGCATCATTCCATTTTGTAATTTTTTTTGGGATTTAGTAATTGTTTTTCTGTTACACCATGCCATTAAAGTCACAAAGCCATTTTCAGATCTATTTTTTCTAGAAATTCATAAACATAAAAACATTCATAGATATCTAAATAACAATCAGTGCATTAACTCACCAATATTGTCCAATATAACAAACCAAACTAAATGGACCAAATAGAGTGGATCACAATATAGGTACATCCTTAAACACTCGGCAATTATGCATTAACTCTACATTTGATATAGAGGTAGAAAAATCCTCCATCAACTACTAACATTCATCCTAAATCATATTTAATAAAATCTAATTTAATAAAGAAATGAAAAATGAAGTATCACTTCACATTGTGAAATTGTGTAGTAGGAGCGATATCGTTCTGTGAAGTGGGAGTGGGAACGTGAAGATTTTGCAGTACCGGATTTGGTATTTCCATGTGCAAAAATTGAGGTGCCTTTCCATACTCGTAGTGAATGGTAGGTATTAGCAAAGTCCGTGGTACATAATATGCTGCACCTGTAGAGGCCGCGTCATCCATGTATACAAAGTCACCATGAAGCCCGTTTTTTAGTATTTCACCATCTGAACTTGATAGTATTGTCTGATTTGGAAAAAGAGAAATATCATATAGATTCACCGGTCGTTCAGATAAATGTTGAGAGTTTTGTTGATCCTGCACTACAGAGGCTGTCATGTTGGGACTGGTTGCATCCATTTGCTGATCAACACTGTTGATTTTCTGTAAGCAGCTTTTGGGCAGACGTTTAGTGGCAGAGGTCTCTGTTAGTTTGAGACGCTTTGAATGATTTCCAGTGAGACGAAATGATTCTGCCGAGAGAATCTTGTTGACATCATAGTTATTAATATCGAAATTTGTCATAGCGTTGCGCCCCCTGTAGTTAATCTAAGCGGTATCGCAGTATCGTAGGCTGTAGCTGCTTCCTCTTCAGGAAACTCTTCCTGAAGATTCCTGTCCTTCCCCTTCAGAATCTACGGACTCGGGATACTTTCTAAGATCCTGTATAAAGACTTCTTCTTGTTTGGGTAAAGTTACTTCGCCTATGCGAAGATGATGGGGCAGAAAGACAAATGTTTTCAAGGCTCAATCCAAAGCCAAGGAGGATCTACTGCAAGGAAAACAACAATCAATTGAAAAGGCCCTTAGAGCGAAGAAGGCCAAGAAAAATGGTCGAATATGAAAATCATGTCCTTCAACTGTCGGGGCTTGGCTGGGCCTGTTAAGAAATCAGCCTTCATTAGGGTGCTTACTCTTGAACACCCGGATGTGATTTTGCTACAAGAGACTTTAGGAGTAGGAGAGGTGATCCAGGAGAGGCTGGAAAGTTGGATACCTGGTTGGTCTTTTGTGACCTTGGATGCGAGAGGCCGTTCAGGGGGTCTGATGGTGGGATGGAAGAACTGTTGCGTGAAGTTGGTAAATGCTTGGGGGATGGATGTTGCGCTGGGTGCTGAGGTTTATTCTGAAGATTTGGGGACTTCACTAACTTTGGTTAATGTCTATGGTCCTTATTTGAATAGAGCCCTTTTTTGGGACTCCCTATTACAAAATCCCTTGGTGAATGGTGATTCACTTGTGTTGGGTGGAGATTTTAATTTTTTGTTGGGCCATAATGAGGACTAGGGTCCTCATGCCCACGTGGATTCCTTGGAAGGTTATTTTGTTCAGATAATTGGTGGAGAAGGGTTTGTTGGATCTTGAGCCTGTTAAACTAAAACCAACCTGGAGAAACAATCGAAGTGGGGATGCTAGGGTGGCCAAAAGGATAGACCGTTTTCTGGTAGTAGAGCAGTTGGTGGACAGATTCTTTTTAGTTAGACAATGGGTAGGTAGTGGGGGACTTTCATACCATTTCCCTATCTTTCTTGAAATAAAAAAGGGGCCTATCAATCCCCCAAGCCCATTAAAATTCAATAAAACATGGCTACAGGACGAGACCTTCAAAAATCTCTTTCTCACACACTCGAACCCTTTTGTGGGGGGTAATGATAGATCAGATGCCATGCAGTTTGCAGACAATATTAAAAGGCTAAAAGTGTTAATCAAGGATTGGGCAGGTGCGAAGAGAAGCAGAGATGATGCTGAGCTAAAACAGGTTGAAGCAGAACTCTTGGTGATCTATGAAGGAGAAGGGGGTGGATTTGCTTCACAAGAGGCGAAGGAGGCCTTGTCAAGGTTGGAGGGAAGATGTAATACTCTTCTTTTAAAAATCTTCTTTTGGAAAGAGAGGAAGCGTGGAGACTTAAAGGCAGAGCTATATGGCTGGAATGTGGGGATGATAACACTAAATTTTTTCATGCTTATGGCAGAGGAAGGAAGGTGGCAAATACCATTTGGAGCTTGCAGGATGAGGTGGGTACTACCCATGTATCCTTTGAGGATAAGGCCAGATGTGGGGTGAATCACTTTCAACTACTGTTCAAAGCCCCTCAACAGGCCACTATAGAAGAGGTCATTAGAATGGCTCAGATGTTCCCACGCTTTGTGGATGAGGTGGGAAACATGGATCTTATGAAGGAAGTGTCGGAAGAAGAACTTAAGAAGGTGATGGGCAGTTTTTAGAAAGACAAAATCCCAGGGCCAGATGGCTGGACGATAGATTTCTTTCTAGATCTCTATGATATCGTGGGGAAGGATATTTTGTAGGTGATAGAAGATTCAAGGTCATCTGGCTGGATCCCGACCAGCTTCAACTCCACCTTTATTGCTCTCATCCCAAAATCCGATAATTCCCTCTCCCTCAATGATTTCAGACCTATCTCCTTGCGCAGTTGTGTCTACAAAATTATTTCAAAAGTAATTGCTATAAGACTGAAAGCTATCCTCTCAGAACAAATCTCTGCCGAACAGTTTGGTTTCCTGGAAGGGTGTCAGATCCATGAGGCAATAGGGGTAGCTCAGGAAGGTCTTCATAGTTTAAAGACCAAGAGGCTGAAGGGGGCTATTCTCAAAATTGACCTATCTAAAGCATATGACAAAGTTAGCTGGCTTTATCTGAGGTTGCTTCTAACTCATCTAGGTTTTTGCATCAATTTCATAAGATGGATAATGTCTTGTATAACCACTGTTTCTTTTTCTGTGCTGATCAATGGAGCGGCCTCCCCCTTTTTTCATGCCGAGAGAGGTCTCAGACAAGGATTCCCTTTGTCCCCGCTACTCTTCCTTTTGGTTGCCGAAGGTCTTAGTAGGGAAATAAGAGCAGCCAAAGCTGAAGGTCGTTTCTCTGGGATCCAGATAGCTCCGAATTTAAATATTACACATCTACTCTTTGTGGATGATGTACTGATTTTTTGCTCAGGAAATAGAGGAGAGTCTCGAGTACTCCAGGAGATCTTGGAACCTTTCTCAAAAGGCTACTGGAATGGAGATTAATAATGGCAAATATTCTTTGACTACCCATCTGTTAAGACCGGAAGAGGAGGCTGAACTTATAAGGTTCTTTCCCTACAATACAACAGGCTTGGATGAAGGGCTAAAGTACCTTGGTTTCTCTCTGAAAGCAAATTTGTATAGGAAACAGGATTGGTTTTAGTTGGTTGGGAAGGTAGAGAAGCGACTAGTGGTTTGGAGTCACAAGTGGGTCTCTAGAGCAGGAAGATTAGTCTTAGTCAAAGTGGTATTAGAGGCAATTCCGGTGTATTGGATGTCCTTATCCTGGATCCCGAAAGGGATTCTTGAGAGGATAAGGAGGGTATGCTTCATATTTCTATGGAGTGGTAAAAAGGAAGATCAGACAACTCCATGGGTTAATTGGAAAAGGATTGCAGTCCCAAAAGGACTTGGAGGGTGGGGTCTTAAGGAAATCTTTCTATTTTCAAAAGATCTGGCTGCCAAGGGAGGGTGGAGGCTGGTAAAGTCTAGTAGTCTGTGGACTCAGGTGATTAAACAGAAATACCTTCCAGGAGAAGGCATCACAGATTGGATCAGAAATCCCAGGAAATCTCACTTAGGGGGCTCGGTGATATGGAAAGCGATTGTTAAATCTTTTCATTTGATCGAAACCAATTTGGCTTGGGACGTGGGAAATGGGGAAAACGTTTTGATTGGTAGGGACCCTTGGCTAGGCAGCACTCAACAACACCTTCTTCTTAATGATGTAATTGAAGCATTAGGCCAAAGAGGGATCACTACTCTAAACCACCTAGCTAATCCAAGGCATGCTGAACCATGGATTCAACATTGGAGAAGGGAAAATTCCTTAGGGTTGGGGGAACGGGAGTCTGGATTTCTGGAACATTACCTTAGGGAACTGGTCTGGGCGAATATTTTACTTTCTGAACAAGAAGATTCACTGGTGTGGGAGGCTGATCCAGGAGGGGTTTATGCTCCGAAGGCTCGGTACTTATGTCTAAGCACAGGGGTGGTACAAAGGGAAGAAGTCTGGTGGTGGAGGCCACTGTGGAGACTTAAATGTCCAGCAAAAACAAAGTTGTTTATGTGGTGTGTTCTAAACAACAAGGTACCCACGTGGGATGTGTTGCAGAAGCGATCCTTTCAGGGACCAGGCTGGTGTGCACTTTATAAAAGGGAGCTGGAATCAACTTATCATTTGTTCCTATCTTGTTCATTCACGACTGAAGTTTGGAGGGTTGTTTCCACACTGGTTGGATTCATTTTCCAGTGGGAAGGGGCTTCGGTAGGGGCTATGTGGGATTCATGGTGGCGGAGGACACCACAAAAGAAACATAAGATCTTACCTCTGCTGGTCATTTGGGGGATTTGGATTTCCCGTAATAATGCCATTTTTAAGGACATTCCGAGCATTCCGGCAATCACAAGTGCTCTGTCTATGGGTTATTTTAAATCCTATCCGAAACATATAAGGGTGGCTAGAGAACGTAGGATTTTAGAGGTGGAAATTGACAGAACGTCACCGTGGGCATATTTTGATGGGGCATCCCAAAACAATTTCTGTGGAGGAGGAACTGTATTCTTCTTAACAGAGTCACATTATTATGTAATGTCTATGGGACTAGGAGAGGGCACAAATAACTATGCTGAGTTAATGAGCCTCAAGCTTCTACTGATATTTGCTTTAGAAAAAGGGTGCAATGAACTTAATTTTCTCGGTGACTCAATGAATGTAATAAATTGGATCAACTAGACTCAAGACTGCAGACATATGAGATTGGAACACACTCTATATTCTATCATGCTGCTCCTCCTTCGATTTGACTCATTTTCCTGTCGGCATGTATACAGGGAAAACAACAAGGAAGCGGACAAAGCTTCCAAGGAAGGGCTCCGGTTGGCAGCGGGTACTTGGACGGTGAAAGAAACAAAAGATGGTAGAACACATGAATTCTATCACAGGCCATTTATAGAACTATTTTGAATCTTGACATTCCTCTTGAATCTTATGGAATAGTTGACATTTTGCAGAATTATTATATGTAAATGTCTATTTACAGCAGAATTTATGTATATTTTGGGTCCTATGGAACGGAAATATACTCTAAAGAGGCATCTGCGTATGCTCTCTAAGAAAAAATTGATAGAAGACTTAACAATCTCTATCACATTAAGTGAATCTACAGAATGTAATTTTGATCTCGAAAGATGAATGAAATTACGCTTTTTTTTCTTGGAAAAAAAAAAATAATTATTACAATTGTTATTTAATGCAAAAATGAAAAAGTCAAAGGAGAATTTTCCAAAAAGAAACACATTAAGGTTTATTACAACTTTTGTGTCTAACCCATTGTCAAGAAAGAAGGCAATCAAAGAAGAAACCAAGCCAAGGAAGACCAAATTGTCAATGAAGAATCATAATCAAAGGAGAATCTAACATTTTCATAAGAATACAAGTCTAGTGGTAACCATGTCTTATGGTTCATATAATCAATTAAAAAAATAGAAGAGAAATTAGAGCATTGTCAAAATGAAAATAAAAAAACTACACAAGATAATCAACTTATAAAATCTTCAAAAGGAGATTAAAGACGAGATATTCCGACGATGAAAAACAAATAGAAGATTTGTTGGCACAAATTGAGGAATTAAAAAGTATGAGGGAAAAATCACAAAACCAAGGTATTAAGAAGGAAGTTGACTAAAGTAAGGAAAAATAAGAACTGACACTTTTGAATGCACTCCTAAAGGACAAGGATGAAGAATTTGTAGAAGTCCGTAAATAGTTGGAAAGTCAAGAATCCAAGATATGTCGACATCAACAATAGATGAAAAAACTCCAAGAGAACGACAACATTCAAGGCAACATGTTGGAAATTACAAAAAGAAATGATACACTAACAAGCAAGACTCTAGAAGTATTTCGACTAAGAAACCATAATAAAAAATTAGTTACAAAGATCAAGAAGTTGAAAATTAGTAGAAAGACAAAACACTTTAATGAAGACTTTGAAGGGAAAAATCTAGAGAAGCAACAAGAAAATCATGGCCGAGAAATCTTAATCAAGAACTATAAGAACAAATCAAAGGGTTAAAAGAGGACAACACAAAATCACAAGTAGAAAAAGTTCGAAAAGAGTTTGATTAATAACACTCTATTAGAGAATATATTATAGCAAATCCAAAATGAAGCTTCAAGACCTTCACGAAAAAAAATTAAAGGTAACAAACAAGAAGCCACTCGAGTGAAAAAACACACAACAAAAACTCCTTATTGACACCCAAACTATAAAAATAATTTTAAATTACCATGGGTCAAAATGAACATACACAATAGAGATATGATTTCAGAAGATAAAGAACAGAAAATGAACAAATTAAGCAGAAAACCAGAAATTTCATCCAACAAAGCGATAAACAAACAACTCCAATAAAGATATATTTCAGATGGACAAGTTCACAAACGATGCCATAATTTTTCTTGGGAATTAGTAACTAGCATCATTCCATTTTGTAATTTTTTTGGGGATTTAGTAATTGTTTTTCTGTTACACCATGCCATTAAAGTCACAAAGCCATTTTCAGATCTATTTTTTCTAGAAATTCATAAACATAAAAACATTCATAGATATAAAAATAACAATCAGTGCATTAACTCCCCAATACTGTCCAATATAACAAACCAAACTAAATGGACCAAACGGAGTGGATCACAATATAGGTACATCCTTAAACACTGGGCAATTATGCATTAACTCTACATTTGATATAGAGGTAGAACAATCCTCCATCAACTACTAACATTCATCCTAAATCATATTTAATAAAATCTAATTTAATGAAGAAATGAAAAATGAAGTGTCACTTCACATTGTGAAATTGTGCAGTAGGAGCGATATCGTTCTGTGAAGTGGGAGTGGGAACGTGAAGATTTTGCAGTACCGGATTTGGTATTTCCATGTGCAAAAATTGAGGTGCCTTTCCATACTGGTAGTGAATGGTAGGTATTAGCAAAGTCCGGGGTACATAATATGCTGCACCTGTAGAGGCCGCGTCTACCATGTATACAAAGTCACCATGAAGCCCGTTTTCTAGTATTTCACCATCTGAACTTGATAGCATTGTCTGATTTGGCAGAAGAGAAATATCATATAGATTAACCGGTCGTTCAGATAAATGTTGAGAGTTTTGTTGATCCTGCACTACAGAGGCTGTCATGTTGGGACTGGTTGCATCCATTTGCTGATCAACACTGTTGATTTTCTGTAAGCAGCTTTTGGGCAGACGTTTAGTGGCAGAGGTCTCTCTTAGTTTGAGACGCTTTGAATGATTTCCAGTGAGACGAAATGATTCTGCCGAGAGAATCTTGTTGACATCATAGTTATTGATATCGAAATTTGTCATAGCGTTGC
>LPNX011147612.1:17088-34429 GCA_001517045.1 Pseudotsuga menziesii
TAGTCTTCGTGTCTCTGGCTACTTTTATTTCTGCAACAACAATATCCATTAAAACACCATAAAGCATTAACAGGCCGGCTGACATAGAAACGTGAGAATGTAGCGAAACTAACAAACATAGAATTGACATGGTCAGAATTAACAAATTACTTTGTGACTCCGCGAAACTTAAAGGTTGGATGGGACTGGGTATCAGTCTCCTTCTCTACTGTTAGGTTTGCAGGTTCTGAACTGTCGGCAGTCCGCTTCTTGGGGTTTACAGAATTCATTTTTGCAGAAAATAGAACTGCAGCACTACAGTTTCAGTTAAAAAGAGACGTTTGGCTGCCTGTCAGTGAAGAAGTCTAACGACAATTACAATGCAATCGAACTGATTGCAGAATTAAAATACGAAACGCAGACCTTCAAAGAGAGTTAAAGAATCAAAATACGAAACGCAGAACAGATTGCAGAATTAAAATACGAAACGCAGAACTGATTGCTCTTGTTATTGGTTAAAGAAGACCTTTACAAAGAGTTCTTGACGATTTTTAGGGTTTGCGGAAATGGTATTATATAAGCAATGTCAATGTAGATATAGGAGGTAATAGAATAGAGTGGGGCACAATTTGTTTTCGTTTAAGCAAGTTGGGCGAAAGTGTCACATTATTGACCGTGAATTTCAATTTTGTGGCCCCCTTACGCGCGGTTTAAGTCGGCGGGATTATTTTTTTAATTTGTTTTAATAATATAAAGGCTTAAATTTACAAATTTTATGGTGAAGCTAGTGAAAATTTTATCATCCAAATTTAAATATTAAAATATTAATTTTAAAGAAATTGTTTAATAATATTTTTATAAGTTTATGTTATGTTAGGAAGATATTTGGTGATCATTAAGGGGACAAAGGCTTTGGGTCTTACCTCATTATCTTAGTGGACAAAGGCTTTGGGTCTTACGTCATTATCTTAGAGTAGCTTTTAGACCTAAAAGTAATTTTAGGTTTAATTATAGAACCAACAAATAATTTGTAGGAGTATTGAGACTTAAAAACCCTCACCGAAATCATGAACATTTGGGTATATGTGTGAACCCATTCGATATAATAAAGAGGGATGTTACACTTCATACACCAAAATATATGTTTATATGAATATTTTGAGGGCACTTTTAGATTCAATATGCTTAAAGCTATCATGATTATGAATGAATCTAATCATTTTGTTATGAGAAAATCCTATTTAGATCTTGTAAGTTCTATGGTCATAGATACTTGGTTATGGATTTCCCATGTTATACACCATTTCAACTTTAAAAAAGGAGACAAATAGGTCTTAAATTGATTCATACAAGTTGAAAATATGAACAAAATGAGGAAAAAGCCAACCCACTTATTTGCGATGAATGACATACATGCTATCAATAGATTTGAAAATCTAGATGAGAATGAAATCCATCATGATAATCCCTAAGAAGAACTTGAAGGTCGATGGGTATCAAAGCAAAGAATCCAGATTCGACTCTATAAAATCTAAACAACCCAAAAAAACATTTAAAGGACAATATCTCCACACCAATTAGTACTCAAACAAACAAGGAGACCAATATGGAGGAGTCTGAGGTTATGGGATCCAAATATCGAGAGATCATGCAATGAGGGTACTTATATATTCAAGGAATAGTGTATGCATACAAGAGATAAGACACTCAATCTATCCTTGAAATACAAATCGCATTGATACAAGAATAAAGGGGCAAAGCATGAACCCTATAAAGATCATGAACATGAAACTTGATCGACCAATTTGGGAATCGTAATATGGGTGCTTCGACTAATTTTTTCTTTAAAATGTCCAATGATGTGGCTCATTCGTTGGTCCATTCATAATTTTTATTTTCTTTTAGTAGTTCTTCTAACAGATATGTCATATGAGAATAATGTGAGATGAACTTTCTATAATATATTTACATGTTGTCGATTTCCTTCTTTACTATTTCATTATATTTACGCACAAGTTTATATAGTCTTTTCTTTAGAGGTTTTGACTCGGGTTTTATGTCGATTTTAATTTCACCTATTTCTTGAACTATTCCTTTGAGATATTTATAGTTCCAAGAAAAAACATCCTAAAATTATTTTAATAAGTTGACGATTTTTGTTGTTTTCTCTTCATTCCAATAGTGGCCAATCTTTGCAATTTTAGGTCTATCATAATTTGATATATCGACTTCTTTTAACTTGAATTTTGCATCCATCTATTCTCGTGGTTTACTTTCATTAATCTGTTGACTATCTTCTTTTAATTATGAGAAGGTTGGTGGGAAATCTTTCGTTGTCAATCGTTCAGGATCTTCTTTTTCTATTGTTTCATTTTTAATACTCTTTTCAACTAATAGTTCTTCTTTAGCTAAGAATTTGAAGTCTTTAAGGAAATTTTCTTTTAGTTCATTCCATGTGAACGCTTTGCCTCTTACTTCTTCCATTTTATACCATTTATTTGGTAAATCATCTAATTTATTTGGGAATAAGTGAGGTGAGACTCGCTCGTATTTATAACCTAGTCTTCTCCATTCTTTTTCATATATAGAGATATGTTTCTCAAGGTCATGCCCTTGTGTAAAGACTGGTATATTTGATTGTAATATTATCTTTTCCCCTCCAAATCTTTCGATAAAGTAATTTGAAGCTATCATCCATGTTTGTAGTCTCGACACATGGGTGTCCTACCATTGAGCAACTTTCCCAGTAAAGGTTTGGACCATACTTTGGATTCGGTCTTGTTCACCTATATTTTTAGAGACTTGTTCCACATGAACTGCTGGTGATTCACATTCTTTATATCTAAGTGGTGGTCGGCATGATGGTACATTATCTACTGGTGTTGGGGATGGATACTCTCTAATTTTATGTTCAAATATTTTAGGAGTTGTAATGATAGAAAAACATTGTTGGGTTTTCTTTTTAGGAATGGCATGGTTAGTCCAACATTCCCTTGCTCGTAATTTGCAATTTTCTAACTCCCAATCATATAATTCTGCATCTCGGTTTATAACCGATAGAATTAGGTTTCCTAGGTGAAGTTGTTCATATATGTTAGGTTTGGTATAATTTTCATTATTCTGTATTTTGTATAACTGCCGAACATTGACATCTTTATCTATAGGTCCAGTCCAAGGCTCTCCCTGGGATGGATGAATTGGAACAATGAATTTTTTCCATACCCTTAATTTTGACTCTTTATTTATCTAATTATATAGATGTCTTCATTTTCTATCCCCATGGTTGACCTAGTAAGGCCACGAAAGAAATGGATCATTCTTTGGGGTTGATTATTTTGAAGTTGACTTTAGTTGAGATGCCCATAATAGTCATGTCGAAATTTTTCTAGACACCAATGGGTTCGATTACTCCTTGATTTGATAATTTTAAATATATTCCACACTGGTTTAGTCGAGGTTTACCAAGTTGTTCTCATATGTCTCTCATCATTATGTTTACCTGCGATCTGAATTTGAGAACGATTTGTTGGACACAGTATCCTTCAATTTTGAGATTGACTAATGGGTCAGCATCATGTTTATTTTTTTATTAAGGATACATATACATTTTTCCGATTTATATTCGCAAAAATAAGTTTTAAGATTATACATTATATCAATTAGCTTCGCAACAGAATCATCATTATTGATTAGTTTAATTAGTTCGCTAGTAATCTTTTGTCGAGAGTCATTATTTTCTTCTTGTGCTCCTAGTTCTTTGAATATATTTGATGCATCATTATATAGTTGTTTTCTTCATTAGGATTAAGATAATATTATTTACTTTTTATTTTGCTTATTTGTGGATTATCTGTGCTAATTTGTGTTCCTTGTCAAGTAACAATTTGTAAATTTTTAATTTGAACAATATAACACTTTCGAACACTAAACAAGACATTAACGTTCTTTTTATTATTTATTTTCTCAAGCATGGTGGGGCAATCCTCCAAAGAGTGATCACCTACACCACAACTTGTATAACATTTCAAGTTGTTCCGGTCCTTGTACGGAAACTCTACATGACGATGTCTTTCGTTTAATCATGCGTAGAACAAGATGGGTCGATGTGGTGTGATTTCTCAATTTCAGACATATCATCCTCGACCTTGAAATCCCCCACTTCGTTTATAGTTGTCATTTCGTCTCCCAGATCTACGACCATCATACCTTTGATAATTATTTCGATCATTCTGATTGTTATTTTTATTCCTTTCATTATTGTCAGCGGTGTTATTTTGTATGACAACATTCGTTTGATAGACTGCTTGATAGTTCTGTCGGTTTTCAAGTTTAATTGACATTCTATTGTCGAGTGACTTTTGACTTCGCAGATTGCACACGAGCGAGCTTATTCATTTTTCATGTTATAATGGAAATCTTTCATTACATGTAAATCATGCTCCAGGAATATGTCAAAAACGCACTTTGTTTGTATGAACCGTATGTCTTGTCGATGGTCATCTTTTCGATAGTAGTATTTTGTATGACCAACCATCGAGCATTTAGTACACCAAACATCGTTCCCTATGAGCCTCATCTCACATGTTTATTTCTGCATGCTTTCCATTTGTTCCTCAATACGTCCATCGACACAATTTATAGGGTAATCCTCATCCATTTCGATCTGCAACACCTTGTTCAATGCATATTCATACGTGTTGAAGTTATCTGGCTGAATATGCATCCAAATTTTCTGTATTAGTCCAACAATAAACCCCTTAGTAATTTATCGTCTATATTGTATTCCAATTGGATCAGTAAATATTTGAATATTTTATCATATTCTCGAACTGTTTCAATCGATTTCTGAGCTATGGTATTCAACTTTTTAGCTGCAAGATGCTCTGCATTAAGCGTTTTGAAAAATGACATAAATTGTTGCTTTATTTGGGATTTTGTCTCATTCGGTGTTTTCTCCGTATATGTCATATACCAAGTTAGTGCTCACTTACAAAGAGCGTCAACAAACTGTTCCATTTGATGTTCTTCAAAGGAAATGACATTTTCCTCCCATATCGACTCACATATGAACCAATGTCATTTGGGGTCTTCATCTCTCCTATAGAGGGGAATATGAGCAATCATGTGTGCCATATTGTTAGCATTTTCATATCCTTCTCTCGGTGGAGGTGGTGGTGCTGGTGTTGGTGGGCCAATTCCTTTGACTGAATTCTTTTTGCAACTTGTTTCAATGGAAGTTTTTGTTCAGTGAGTAATTTTTTTAGTTGGTTCACTTTTGACAAAAATACAATTTATGTCGACTGCCTCTGTAGATACCCAAGTAAAAAATTTCTCAACCGAGGTACTCTTACTGGCGATACCGACTGATCTTTTGAGTTGTATGATGCTGGAATTGGATGGGGGGTGCTCCTCCATGTTCTGAGTAAAGTAGGTGAAAACTACAATTGGAAAAATAGGGTTGAAAAGTAACCTAATTCCCTTCTCACAGTCAATGAATTAAAATATAGTCGACGTTATTTCCTTTACCATCTAGTCGGATCCATACACCTACTTGGAAAACTTGTAGTTCGAGATCTTCTTAAACAATATCTTGCACCTGGGAACTTTGAATAATATTTGGCAGGGAATGTGGCATTATATTATGCAGCATGGTTACTTGGAGAGCTCTTCCCCTCTCTATCCACAATTCTTCTTCCATGGGTGACACATATTCATCAACACCCTCTTCTTTCCGTTCATGACCCGAATTTTGCGGATTTCCATCTGGTTATGTCACTCCATTCATCATTATTTCTTGTTCGAGTACAACAAATTGCTCTTTGATTTCTTCCCACCTCTTTCTCCTCTTTTCCTGTTCTGTTTTCTGTATATCTGGAGTGCTTTTGTGCATGACTGTCCTATTATTTTCCCTTTTTCTTTGACTTTTTATTGCTGGCCCCGGTTTTTTCTTCATTGATCGACTATTATTCCTCTACTTTACGCAGACATGACTAGATACCCCCCCATTGCCAACTTGAAATATTTCTAAAAAGCTAGGGTGGAACTGGTTATTTGTTTAGGTAGTACTCCCACTCTCTTTCTTGGCCAAGTTTCTCTCACTCTTTTTGCTTGGCCTCCTAGTTTTTGTTTCTTGATGGTGTTATCAACAGTGGACGAGGTTCGACAATTTGTCCCACACCTCTGTCAATCAAGAATCTGAACAAAAGTGTCGGTAATGAACAAAGGAATTTTTCACTAAATGAGGGATGGCCTCGATAAAATTTTCATGTGTTTTAAAGAAAAAATTGTCCTTTGCTTGAGAAATAGTTATCTTGTTTCTCATGGTGTAATTCTATAGGTAGTTCGCTATTTTATGCTCACACCAGTCCTTAATCTCCTCCACTGGTATCATCAGGTCAAGGTCATTTTCCTTCGAAACATGTACCATCAGAAACAGAACCAATATTGTAATCACTGATATTGCAAGGTTACTAATGATACTTATACCGATTCATATAACAATTATATAGATAAGGGACAAGGAATGGTAGACATAATAACAACTTATATTAATAAAAGAACACATGTGGGTTCATACAAGAAACTGAACCAAGTATCTATCTGGCTCTACAGCCTATATATGATTTACAAAAAAGTTACAAGAACTACCCGTCGGTTCAACCAACCGACATGACCTATGGGGTCTATATTATCTACAATTAGTCAAGTGAAGGATCTAGTCATCTTGCTCGACTAGGATCCTCCAAAAAATACACACTACATGATTACATGTGTTACCGCACTAATTCATGCAAACCTAACTCAATAGGGATTACAACAAACCTAGGGAATTCAACATGCCTATGAAAAATATTTATAACTTGGACAAAAAACTCTAGGGTGTTAGGTACAATCGACCATGCACGCCCTACAACACATGTACTCAACCTCTCAAAATCAATGCATGATTGGTGTCATTATTTTCCTCAAACTTAGTTGTTGATCATTCTGAAGATCTAATTTACAACCAACCAAAATGACTAACACCTTCACTTCTAACCAACAAAGTTATGGCATCTAGTAGGAAGACAATCACTTAAGTGTGATTGGTTGGTCACATGCATAAGTTAGAACAACTGCATTTTCCTTCTTGCATTGCTTTCATCTTGTTTCGATCCTTAGGTATGGATGCTGTATCAATTATTGTGAGTGGAGCATGATCATGGGAAAAATATGAAGGGATTCTTATTAGGGGCAAGAGTAGAGGAGTTCTTTCTAGAAATGAATCAGTGCCTACAAATCAATCAAATTGGACTTCCATGTACGATTGTCTCCTATTACCACTACATGAAAATTTGTTTCTCAAGATAACTTAATTGAAAAAAATATTTTGCAAACCCTCACATTTGAGC
The DNA here is from genome assembly GCA_001517045.1 of Pseudotsuga menziesii. NCBI lineage: Eukaryota > Viridiplantae > Streptophyta > Pinopsida > Pinales > Pinaceae > Pseudotsuga > Pseudotsuga menziesii. The sequence continues at coordinate 24,459 of LPNX011147612.1, forward strand.
CAAATTTACACACATATCTTCACTGAAAGCTTGAATCAGAGAATCAATAAAACTTCATGTAACTATGAGAAGAAATATCACACACACACACTACTACTAAAAAAACAATCCACTCTCAATTACAATACTCTACACATACAACGAACATAGATCTTGCTCACATTTCATTTCCTTGGGACCTCCCACGAGGAATTCAAGCTTAGTCTCACTCTAATACCAAATTAAAATATTGAAGAATAAACATTGTAGCACACAGAGCTCTCTTCGATGATTTATTCATAAATGATGCTACATATTTATACATGGAATTTTTATCTCAACCACAATAAATAAATTCTTAAGGGGATATCTCAACCAAAAACTTTAAATATAGGAAACATGTTGGTGAGAATATCTCACTCTCAACTATTTAACAACCCATCTAACCTCTCCTTAATGAATATGTTAGGATAAACATTATTCATACCATTCAAATTCATAGGTTTTCTTATGTTTCAAATGGTTTCAATATTGTAAATGTTCATGTGTTGTAAAGAATTTGGATTTTCTGCAAAATAGTGGCCCTATTAGCATTGAATTCGTTATGTAGGAAGATCTGATCTTATTTATTCTTGTATTTAGGTTTGGAAAAATTAAGAGTCCACCATAACTTGTAATATATATGTTTCAAAAAAATTAATTTTTTTTTTTAGAAATATTTGGGATAAGCACAAGCTAGAACATGGAAAACATAATCTAATATTTCACAAGTTTGAATTGATATGTTTGAATTATTTTCCAAATTGATTAATCTCATAAACTTAATAACACAAACAATTGTACCATTTTTTTGTCGTTTGTATCTCTTTTCTTCGAAGGTAAAGTGTTGTACCATTATTATTTTTTGGGTCATTTGCGTTTCTTTCCTTTCAAGGTAAAGTGTTGGATGTACCGGTTTTTAATTGTTTTTTTTCCTATTTTCCTAGTGGAAATGTCTAGGGAAAATAAAAATTTCCCTTAAATGAAGGCGTTAGGGTTTATCCCTGCTAACTATAATTCCTCAAAGGTGGATCCCCACTTGGATCACCGAGATGATTCCATGTTGAATCCGGATGAACAGGTGGATTTATTTGTAGTTACTCCTCAGCTCTATTTCTCAAAAACTGGAAATTAGATCGTACATGTGGAGTTAGTAGTTTCTAATGTGGAAAAGACAAAGGGTGTTTTTCATAAGACAAGGTTAGATGAAGCTTTGGGGAAATCTATTAATGCTCTTAATTCTTACATGTGCGAAGTAGATAGAGGCAAACCACCAGTTGTGTGTCAAAATATTGATTACAATACCTTCTTTTCATCCAAATGCGGTGGTTTGGAAAAATCTAGGAGTTTTGAAAGGTCTAGAGTGAGACCTGAGGTGCATAACTGGGATAATGGTGGTTGTTCATTGTTCACTACTGACCATAGTCATTTACAAAACACTCTGCAGTAGAGGGTTAATGATTTTGGAACTATGAAAAAACATTTTGAAATTGCGGGGTTTACCTCTAGATCAAAGTTGGAGAAGTTCCCCCTACTTATAGGGCTTCTGGTCTTACGACCCGAGAAAATAGAAAGTCTAAAGCTATAAAAGTCAGGAGGGATTATGAGAGTTTATAAATTGGAAGAGATTTCACCCTACACTTAGTGGAAAGCCTTAGCGAATGTGTAGTTGTGGGTCGGTTGGAGTATGTCAGGATGAACCATTTCGAGAGGATTGAATGGGAATATGCAAATTGGAAATGTTGGTTGTGGAGCCTAATCTTCCAGATCCAAAGATATTATTCAGTCGTGTTTGTACCTTAGGTGTACTGTACACTCATTGCCCATGATTTTGTTTTTAGTATTTTCCCATGTTATTTCCCATATAAAAGAAACGCATTGTAATATGGTTGTGTGTGGTATTGTATCGTATTGTAGCATTGTAAACAATATATGTGATTGTGTGAGAGAGACTGTGAGAGCAAGAAGAGGAAGTGCAATGGTATTGTTGTAGGTTGTATACCTTCACCTTTCTAGATGGTAATAAAATGACTGGCGATTTCTGGGTGGACGTAGCCCATCGTTTGGGTGAACCACATTATATTTGTGTCTCTTTATAATGTGTTTAATGTTTTTTGCATCTTGTTTAATGATTTAGTTATATAACTATTATTGCTCTGCGGTCCTATTTTCTAACAATTGGTATCAGATCCAAAAGCTTTATTTGGCTGGTAAACTCACAGGAAAGAAGGGTTCCTGGTTCAAGTGGGAGCAATGGCGAAAGAGGGAAATTTTAGGGTTGAGAAATTTAATGGCCAAAATTATCAGTTATGGAAGATGAAAATGGAGGACTATCTGTACCAAAAGGATGTGTTCCTGCCATTGGGAGGAAAATCAAAACAGTCGACGACTATGAAGGATGAAGAATGGGAGGTTCTTGACAGAAAGGCACTTGGAACAATACACATGTGCCTGGCTTCATCGGTGGTTTTCAATATTTCGAAATAAAAAAAATAGCTGGCATGATGAGCGCATTGGGTAAGCTTACGAAAAACCCTCGGATTCCAACAAGGTATTTTTAACGAAGCGTTTATTTAATATGAAGATTTCAAAAGGTGGATCTATTGCCGATCATTTAAATGAGTTTAATACACTAACCAGTCGGTTAATTTCTGTGAAAGTGAAATTTGATGATGAGGTTATGGCTCTTCGAATATTTTGTTCATTGCTAGAAAACTAGAATAACTTGGTCATGGCTGTAAGTAACTCTGTCCCTAGTTCAAACACTCTTAAGATTGATGATGTTGTTGGTGTTATTCTTAGTGAGGAAATGCGAAGAAAAAGAACAGGTGAGACATCAGGTAATGAGTTGACCATGGAAAGTAGAGGGAGACAAAAGGAGAGAGGAAAGAGCCAAGGAAATTGTGGAAAGTCTCGAAAGGGCAGATCCAAGTCCAGATTTAGAAAAATAGAGTGTTGGAACTGTGGTAAGAAAGGACATCTGAAGAAAGACTGTAGAGCACCAAAGAAGAAAGGTGAGAGGCAACACGAGACTACTCTGGAAGAGAATGTAGTAGGTGATGTGTTACAAGATGCTTTGATTCTTGCATTAGATAATACTAGCCATTACTGGGTAGTAGATTCAAGGGCTTCATGTCATGCTACACCCCATAGGAAATTCTTTCATGATTATGTTCAAGGGGATTTTGGACATGTTTTATTGGGGGATGATGAACCATGTAAAATTGTTGGAAAGGGTAAAGTACATATTAAGTTAAATAATCGAAGTCAATGGCTGCTAAAGGATGTAAGGTACATTCCTTCTATGAAAATAAATATGTTCTCAACATGGTAGTTGGGAGATAGCGGTTGTTTGTCTATGTTTGGAGAAACGTGGTGGAAGGTCACTTAAGGATCACTAGTAATAGAAAAAAGAGATAGGGTAGGTATGTTATATTTATGTCCTCATAATACTGATTATTCTATCTCTGTAGCTTCCACAGAAATAGGTGCGACATTGTGGCATCATAGGCTTGGTCACATGAGTGAGAAGGGAATGCAGATTCTCCACTCAAGGAAACTGCTTCCAGATCTGAAGCAGGTAATTTTGGAATTCTGTGAGAACTGTGTTTATGGAAAACAAAAGAGAGTTAGATTTCTCAGGGTTTGGAAACAAAATAAGAGTGGAAATTTAGAGCTTTTCCATATAGATGTATGGGGACCAGCTCAGATACAATCTCTTGGTGGATCTCATTATTGTGTTACTTTTATTGATGATGCAACTAGAAAAACTTGGGTTTATTGCATTAGATAGAAATCTAATGTGTTTGATAGTTTTTAATAAGTGGAAAGCTTTGGCTGAGAATTAGACACGAAAAAGGTTGAAATGTCTCAGATATGATAATGGAGGTGAGTACTGCGGCAAGGAGTTTGACAGTTACTATTCACACAATGGGATTCGTAGAGATAAGACAATCCTTGGAACACCACAAGAAAATGGTGGGTCAAAAAGGATGAACAGAACAATCATGAAACATGAAAGGTGTATGAGATTGCATGCATGGTTGCCCTTACAGTTTTGGGCTGATGCTGTAAACACTGTTGTTTATTTAATAAATAGAGGGCCTTCAAGTTATTTGGATGGTGGGATTCTAGAGGAGGCATGAGGATTAGTTGATGGATCATATATATTGACAATAGTCATTATGATGGAATCCCAAAGATGAAAAATGAACCATTGTTAGAAATGAACATTAGTAGCAAGCAAGAGCAATCCTAAAGAACCCGATGAAACATTGAAGAAGAAAAAAGTATAAAACGTTTACAGCATTAAAGAAGAAGAAAAAAAATTGGAAGAAGAAAAACAACATAGTTCGCAACAGGATCACATGAATAAGATTTGAAAACCAAAAGTTTTTGAAATTTTGTTAAATGTTTGTAAGCTTCGCTGAGACATTTGCATTTCAGAATTTTGTTTTTAGAGTATCATAATCAAGAAAGTAACTCTTGAGATTAAGAGGGAGTGTTAGAAGTAGTAATCATGTTAGTTAGTCTATGTTAGCTAGATTCAGTTATACATTTCCATAATCGGTTATCCAATATTGGATAAAACCATAAAAAATGTAACATATATAATTATACGATAATAGATAATCAGTTTTCTTGTAACTCATTTGTTTCTCCCCTCCCCATATTAACAGATGGCCCGTGGTCTAAATGCTAAATGCAAGAACAATTGATGATCGAAGGCTGCACCAAAAACAAAGTTTGTGTACACTTGATATCAGCATCAAATCCAAATTACAAGCGCCACTTACGTCAATCACAAGAGTTGTCAAATGACACCTTGACCTCAATTTTGAAGGTACGACAGAGAATAACCGCTGCATATCGACATATACATCAGCGAGATAGGTGTGACATGGAACTCCTATACCTCTCACATCAATGAATAACGCTCCAAACACTCTGGAACATTAGTAAGAACTTTAGCCTTTGAAGAAATATTTTAGGTTGACATAGTAACTTAATCTTTGAAACATTGGATTATCACGAATTTTTTTTAATTTTGGATGGCAACCAATAAGATCTCACTTCAATTTTTGTAAATATAAAAACTACTTTGTTAAGGTCAAATATAATGATTAAGTAAATTATATAATGTAACTATATTTTATCAAATTTAATTTAAATTCCTTACAAAATTTTCAAAGATGAACTAAAGTTATATGAAAAGTCAACTCTCTCTACTCCACCACACCATCACAAGTGATATGGTATTTAGCTAATATATTACACTGCAAGCTTTTACTCTACACCAGCATAGATCCATCTTTAACTTAGATCTAGAAAGCACTCAGATCCAATTTTTTTAGGTGTAAATTATTTTTATTTTAAATTTTTAAATGTTTATAACAAATTACACCTCAAACATTTTGATTCCTTGAGTGTTTGATAAATCTCGGTTTAACATGGATCTTTTATTTACTTTTCATTTAGTTTTATTATTGGGTTTTTATTATTTGATAAATTAGGCGACATGTATTTCTCTATATTCTTTTTTGTTTACATTATCTAAATATATGAATCTACAATATATATATATATTTTAAGTTTTTTATTTATTTCGGTTAACATAATGTTTTTTTAATGTTGGTTAGCATAAGGTGACTAACGTGACAAATTTCCTCCATACTAGAGCTTCTCTCGGTGCAACAAATTCTACCCATTATAACTTTAGTTCTTGCATGGTAAAAACAAATCATATATCCCAAGACACACAATGGATAAATTGTCCAACTCCACCTAAATTTGATAAGACATCGTGGTTTACTCATCGACACATGCTGGTTAGAGTTCAATCGCTGGATATCAATTGATAGTAATTGTTTTTCTTGTATACTACTCCATTAAAGTCAGAAAACTGATTTAAGATCTATTTTCGTAGAGAGCAGAGCACTGAGTCCTAGGTACATTAACGTTCATAGATATCTAAATGGAAATCAGTGCATCAACTCCCCAAAACTACCCTCTCTCCTTGGAGTACACCTGAAGGTGAGTTGGATACAAGTTCAACTTAACGCTCCCTATAAACATGAGAAATTATTATTTAACTGCTTCAATTCGAGCACACCAATAATCCATATCTAAAACCATAAGTTCAGACATAGAATTTTCCCAATTTATGATAACTTTGGAATCCAAGCCGAGAGTTCCGGGCTCGCATTTGTGCTATCCCCACATCCCAATTTCAAATGATAGAAATTTAAGTAACTGATGAAGAGAATAATGCCTGCTCCACCCTTACCTTGAGTTGAAACCGGTAGGATACTTGAAAACTGGATCCTGTCCAATAGCTCGCAAAGGTTTTAAAGAACAATCAACGTGAGATCTATCTAATAATTCAAGAGAACCAAAGCACACAGACTTGATAACATATTCATGTTCCTTAAAAATACATAATTTGCGAGCATTCCCAATATTTCAGACATAAAAGATAGGCAGGTATAACAGTTTAATCCTGTAGTGTTAGGGCCTTCCAATCAATGTTTATTTGTTTTCAAGAAAGAGGCTAAAGAAATTCTCACAACCTGAGCAAAAGGACAGAGCACAAAGATATGGTCCGCGGATTCCTTTTACCAATAAAAATTTTATTATAAAAAATTGTGAATAGAAAGCCTTTTACCAATACCCAAAATCCAAATAACAGGAATATAGAGCTGTTATGCTTATCATTCATTAACTCTCAACTTCATCTCACTGTTATAAATATATATTTCCTCTTGTATTTTTTTTGCAAAGCAGCTATTACAGATTCTGCTTTTCTTATATTTTTGCAAAGCAGATCCCATAGATTATGTTGTTCTTAAGGTTCGTGTGCTTTGATGTTATATTCTTAACATTTATATATTTTTTTGCGTTATTCCAAGGATCTATGCAATGAAACATGAGGAATTACATAAAAATTTATGTTATGCATGGTGCTTTTGTATTTTTAATATACATACTGTATATTTTGTTAATTTGGTACAAGTTATTCACAGTTTTTTAAGTTTGTAATTTACTTGTTGTTTTTTCAAGTTAACATCATGTTACATGTACCTTATGATCAATGTGTATTTGCAAAATTTTATTGTTAGGGAAAGCGAACAAGTTTGTCCTCATACTAACACTATGAGGACATGAGGACATTGTTAGGGAACCAGTGCCTCACATCAATAATAGAGGTAATGGCACAGATGAATTAGGCTATAAAACTGGAAATTGAGAATAATACCTCTTCCAATTGCAGAGAGGAATGATATTGAACATACAGGTTTAAAGCAAGCGAGCAATGCCCATCCATAGATGGAGTGGGCTGACAACAGCTCCAACCTCCCTAAAGTTGGGAGATGACTTCGAACTTCAAAGATATCCATCAATTCAATTATATAGACTATCCGTAAAGCAAGATAAGCACACGTTGTTTTCCATATTCTTTACTACATTCATATGCATTTTGAGAGCGTATTTTGTCAACCACTCCAATTATATATTTATATATTTGTTGCTTAGCCATAAGTAAAGTGGCATATAAATGAGGATAGAAATAATAGATTATATTTAACAATTAAACAAAATTTAAAATATATACTTTTATATCCATTATTTATACTAGATTGTTAAATTTAATATAAGTACAAAACAAATACTATTTAATAAACAAAGAAACAAAAAGTGATATGAAAAAACAAAAACAAATTGTTACTTCTTTCTTTAACTTGCCTTTAAATGAAGCTTATTTAAATATTAATCAAAATGCATTTAAGCATAACATGAAATTTAAAACTAAGGTTAATCATGTTGATATGCCCAAACAAATCCAAAATATGAGATAACTAAATGATTATCCATATAATTATCAATTGCGTCCAAAAGTAAAACTATATATGATCACAATGATCTTATTTTATTATTTCAATATAGCAATTGGATGTAATAGTAAAACTATACATGATACAATATAATGTCATTGTCTAATTAACACATTTTGAATATTAATATTATAGTGTAGGAAAAGCATGTCATTTTAAATTAATAAAATATCAAATATATTTTAAATATAAAATATTTCTCTAATTTTTTTTTAATAAAATTTTTGAAATAACAAACATAAAAACAATATCTAACCACAAAATAAGTAATTAAAGAAAAAAACAATTCAATAAGGCAAGTAATTTTCTAGAACATTATGAAGAATAGGACTAGGGAAACAAGAACAATGCCTAACCATATGTCGATAACTTATGAGTGTGGAATTATGTATTCTTTCATTACCATGTGCACGATTTGTAATTTTACGATTTTATTATTTTGCCGATTATAATTTTCTTATTATTATTTGTCAATTATAACATTAGTTCTACTATTTTTTTATTATAACATTAAAAACCATTCGGGGTGATAAAGGGTTAAAGGTAGAGAGGGAAGGAGTGGTAAGGGGTTCGAGGTAGAGAAAGGGGTGAGGGGTGCTATGGGGTTAAAGGTAAAGAAATGGGTGGGAGGTGGTAAGGGGTTAGAGGTATAGGAAGGGGCAAGGGGTGTTAATGGGTTAGCGAGAGACAAAGAGAGAGAGAGGGGTGAAGGAAGAGACATTGAGGGGTGTTAAGTGGTTAGATGTAGAAAGAGAGGGAAGGGGGTGTTAAAGGAATTCCAAATTCCTAATATTGTTATAGTTATACCCTTATGTCCCGTGAAGGTTGAAGATGTAAAGAAACAACTTTCTAGTATTGATCCTAAAGTTCTTTTTTTTCTATCTAAGATAAAGAAGATTTGAGTTCTTGAGTTGGAACATATGGATCTTAACAGGATTTATACAATTTCTATTTTACGAGAAACTGACCTTAGAAATTCTCAAAGAAATGATAATGAATCCTTCATTTTTCATTTGTTAGCAGAAAAAGATTAATTTCCGATCAAATAATGTAGTAATCACATGTGGAGGTAGTGGTTTCCTACGAAAGATGAGTGTAGGTTTGAGCAAAGGAAAGATATAAAAAATTGGCTATTACATTGGATTTTCCAATGGGAAAACAACTTACATGGAGGAAATACGGTGGTTTTAGGAATCAATGTTTTTTTTCCCATAGAAATGGTAACTTGGTTTCCATTTATAATACATGCCGATTTGTTACTAGTTTTGTCATTTTCAATAACAAGTGGAACTAGGAAATCTTTCATTGTCTTCCATTAGATTTTTGTTCAGCATTTCATACTTCGATAAGTGGTAATGCGCCTCTATCATTGAAAAATTGGCTCCTTAGATGCCTTCCATTTGATACTCCTCCTTATCTACAACTAACACAACTTAGAGATGTTGTTCAGACCCAATGTAAAACTGAGGAAGTGCTTTTATGTGATGATAGATTTGGGAATAGGAATTTATGTAAACCAACAAAATCTTATAAAATGCTTCTATATTTTAAATGCATTATGGTGAAAGCAAGAGGACAAGGGTAGCAAAGTGACCACAATCATGTTTTTTTTCTTTTCATAATGTACACATAATCCATCCTTACCTTGATAAAAAAGAGTTTTATAATAACTTGAATTTTGTGGGCATGGTTCACTGGACAATATTCGCTCGAACATAACCTGTAAGGTTCATTGGAGCTACTATCCTCGAGATCTTGGTAAGAAAGTAGATGTCCTCTACTTTGATTTTGAAAACTTCCCCTTTGAGCATGAACACAACATGGTAAGGGTCCCAAATATGAATCGATGTTTGAAGAAATCCTTGTAAACCCCAAACCTCGTACCTTAAAGGTTCCAGAACAAGCACACATACATCCCTATGTTCCAGAACAAGCACACATACATTCTCTCTCTCTCTCTCTCACACACACATCCCTATGTTTACCTGCTACCACTAACACCCTTATGTCTCCCCACAAACCGCTAACCCTTTATCTATACCTCTAACCATTAACAAACCC
>LPNX011147612.1:36966-96908 GCA_001517045.1 Pseudotsuga menziesii
AAAGTCCCCAAATAATTGTTTTTGTTGTCGTCAACTCTTCCCATTCGTGCTTGCCATTTTCCTTGTAATCTTCAAAAGCAAGCATCAACAAAATTATTAATAGATATTACGTTCACTATGAATCTCCTGTAACGAATATAATCGTTTAATGGTTTTCTAAAATACCTAGTAACTCCACGGTACTTAGACGCGCCTCTCGAAAATGAGCTGCTTGTTCTGTAACAAAGACATATGAATCCTTAACCGTGTGTACATTTAAAAGATGCAATGCAAATTCTATAAAGTTCAATGATGTAATGTTGTTGTTACCTCCTTATATGTTGCACAACTTCTTCCTTAGTCATACCTTCCATCTCTTTGATCTCTTCTTCATACTCGCTAGGCTGTAAACAAAGTCCATATTAATCTTGGTTACATTCTAACACAGCATTTCATTGCAATGTAGTTGCAGGGTTCCATAGGGATTTACGGCTTTCGATTGCAAACTCCAAAATTTCGATTTCATGTCAAACTATGAAGAAAATTAAATACAATAAAATACAAGAAGTCATACTTGAAAATTTGTTTGGGCAGTTAAACCCAGAAAATTCAGCGCTGCACGATCATAAGCTCTAGCTGCCTTTTCTGCTGTATCATATGCACCTGATACAGAAAATATTTAATTAGATATCGATCTACAAAGTACAAAACTTGATTAACATTGTGTCCTATAGTCAATCACGCTGTATATTGAATATTACTCACCCAAATAGACTGTAATATTGTACGCCATATGGTAAAGCCGAAGCGGTACATGTGCAAGAGACATAAGAGCAAATTGAGAATATGAAAAAAAACACATTGATCACAGTCTTAAGAACTACCTTAAATGAAACACAAAATATGAAAAATGAAAGCGTGAAATGATAGTTTTAACAAGAAAATTCACACGATGTACCTTGTTTGCCATTTGGTGTGACACCATGAACTTGAACTTTCCAGGTCCGGTCCCATAGATAGGCTTCGTGTCTCTGGCTACGTTTATTTCTGCAACAACAATATCCATTAAAACACCATAAAGCATTAACAGGCCGGCTGACATAGAAATGTGAGAATGTAGCGAAACTAACAAACATAGAATTGACATGGTTAGAATTAACAAATTACTTTGTGACTCCGCGAAACTTAAAGGTTGGATGGGTCTGGGTATCAGTATCCTTCTCTACTGTTAGATTTGCAGGTTCTGAACTGTCGGCAGTCCGCTTCTTGGGGTTTACAGAATTCATTTTTGCAGAAAATAGAACTGCAGCACTACAGTTTCAGTTAAAAAGAGACGTTTGGCTGCCTGTCACTGAAGAAGTCTAACGACAATTACAATGGAATCGAACTGATTGCAGAATTAAAATACGAAACGCAGACCTTCAAAGAGAGTTAAAGAATTAAAATACGAAAGGCAGAACAGATTGCAGAATTAAAATACGAAACGCAGAAGACCTTCACAAAGAGTTCATGACGATTTTTAGGGTTTGCGGAAATGGTATTATATAAGCAATGTCAATGTAGATATAGGAGGTAATAGAATAGAGTGGGGCACAATTTGTTTTCGTTTACGCAAGTTGGGAGAAAGTGTCACCGTGATTTTCAATTTTGTGGCCCCCTTACGGGGTTTAAGTCGGCAGGATTATTTTTTTAATTTGTTTTAATAATATATAGGCTTAAATTTACAAATTTTATGGTGAAGCTAGTGAAAATTTTATCATCTAAATTTAAATATTAAAATATTAATTTTAAAGAAATTGTTTAATAATATTTTTATAAGTTTATGTTATTTTAGGAAGATATTTGGTGATCATTAAGGGGACTTTGGATCTTACCTCATCATCTTAGTGGACAAAGGCTTTGGGTCTTACGTCATTATCTTAGTGTAGCTTTTAGATTTAAAAGTAATTTTAGGTTTAATTATAGAACCAACAAATAATTTGTAGGAGTGTTGAGACTTAAAAACCCTCGCCGAAATCATGAACATTTGGGTATATCTTTGAGCCCATTGGATATAATAAAGAAGGGATTCTACACTTCATACACCAAAATATAAGTTTATATGAATATTTTGAGGGCACTTCTAGATTCAATATGCTTAAAAGCTATCATGATTATGAATGAATCCAGTCATGAGAAAATCCTATTTAGATGTTGCAAGTTCCATGGTCATAGATACTTAGTTATGGATTTCTCATGTTATACACCATTTCAACTTAAAAAAAGGAGAGAAATAGGTCTTAAATTGATTCATACAAGTTGAAAATATGAACAAAATGACTAAAAAGCCAACCCACTTATTTGCGATGAATGACATACATACTATCAATAGATTTGAAAATCTAGATGAGAATGAAGTCCATCATGATAATCCTTAAGAAATACTTGAAGTTCGATGGGTATCAAAGCAAAGAATCCAGATTCGACTCTATAAAATCTAAACAACCCAGAAAAACATTTAAAGGACAAGATCTCCACACCAATTAGTACTCAAACAAACAAGGAGACCAATATGGAGGAGTGTGAGGTTATGGGATCCAAATATCGAGAGATCATGTAATCAGGGTACTTATATATTCAAGGAATAGTGTATGCATAAAAGAGATAAGACACTCAATCTATCCTTGAAATAGAAATCACATTGATACAAGAATAAAGGGGCAAAGCATGAAGCCTATAAAGATCATGAACATGAAACTTGATCAACCAATTTGGGAATCGTAATATGGGTGCTTCAACTAACTTTTTCTTTAAAATGTCGAATGATGTGGCTCATTCGTCGATCCATTCATATTTTTTTATTTTCTTTTAGTAGTTCTTCTAATGGATATGTCATATGAGAATAATGTGAGATGAACTTTCTATAATATCCTGTATGTCTAAGTAAGATTCTCACTTGCTTAGGATTTACTGGTGGTTTGAGGTCGAGAATAAATTTATTTTTTGAGAAGTCGACTTTAATACCCTCCTCACATACTATATGTCCCAGTAGGATTCCTATTGGAGTTGTAAAGATACACTTTTCGATATTGAGGGATAATTGTATTTGTCAAAATATTTTTAGCATGAATCTTAGCCATTTACAGTGGTTTTTCAACATAGAATAAATCGTCCAATTGTCAAAATACATAACCATTGTTTTATAGATATATTCCTGAAATCCTTTAACGACTATTCTGGAGAAAACAACCGGTGCATTATTAAGTCCAAAGGGCATGGATTTATACGCAAATGATCCAAATTCACATAAAAATGCCATTTTCTTTTGGTCTTCTTTAATGATATGTACTTGATTATAACTTGAAAATCCGTTTGTGAATGAATAACACTCATTCCGTGCAACTTCGTTAAGAATTCCATCTGCAAAAGGAGTTGAAAATGGGTTTGTGAGGGTTACTTTGTTTAGTTCTCGAAATTCGACGCAAATTCTCAGTCGTGTTAGGTAGTGTTTCTTTGGTTGAATGACCATTGGGATTGCCCATTCCTACTAATCTATAGGATAGATGATTCCGACTGCTAACATGTTGTCGATTTCCTTCTTTACTATTTCATTATATTTATGCACAAGTTTATATAGTCTTTTCTTTACAGGTTTTGCCTCGGGTTTTATTTCCATTTTCATTTCACCCATTTCTTGAACTAATCCTTTGAGATATTTATAGTTTTGAGAAAAAACATTCTAAAATTATTTTAATAAGTTGACGATTTTTGTTGTTTGCTATTCGTTCCAATTGTCGCCAATCTTTGCAATTTTAGGTCTATCATAATTTGATATATCGACTTCGTTTAACTTGAATTTTGCATCCATCCATTCTGGTGCTTTACTTTCATTAATGTGTCGACTGTCTTCTTTAAATTGTGAGAATGTTGGTGGGAAATCTATCGTTGTCAATCGTTCAGGATCTTCTTTTTCTGTTGTTTCATTCTTAATACTCTTTTCGACTAATAGTTCTTCTTCAGCTAAGAATTTGAAGTATTTAAGGAAATTTTCTTATAGTTCATTCTATGTGAACGTTTTGCCTCTTGCTTCTTCCGTTTTATACCATTTATTTGGTAAATCATCTAATTTATTCGGGAATAAGTGAGGTCAGACTTGCTCATATTTATAACCGAGTCTTCTCCATTCTTTTTCACATATAGAGATATGTTTCTCAAGGTCATGCCCTTGTGTAAAGAGATGTATATTTGATTGTAATATTATATTTTCTCCTCCAAATCTTTCGATAAAGTAATTAGAAGCTATCATCCATGTTTGTAGTCTCGATAGGTGGGTGTCCTACCATCGAGCAGCTTTCCCAGTAAAGGTTTGGACCATACTTTGGAGTCGGCCTTGTTCACCTATATTTTTAGAGACTTGTTCCACATGAACTGCTGGTGATTCACGTTCTTTATATATAAGTGGTGGTCTGCATGATGGTACATTATTTACTGGTGTTGGGGATGGATACTCTCTAATTTTATATTCAAATATTTTAGGAGTTGCAGTGATAGAAAAACATTGTTGGGTTTCCTTTTTAGGAATGGCCTGGTTAGTCCAACATTCCCTTGCTCATAATTTGCAATTTTCTAACTCCCAATCATATAACTATGCATCTCAGTTTATAACCGATAGAATTAGGATTCCCTAGGTGAAGTTCTCCATATACATTAGGTTCGATATAATCTTCATTATTCTGTATTTTGTATAACTGCTGAACGTCAACATCTTTATCTATAGGTTTAGTCCAAGGCTCTCCATGGGATGGATGAATTGGGACAATGAATTTTTTCCCATACCCTTAATTTTAATTCTTTATTTATCTAATTATATAGATGTCTTCATTTTCTATCCCCATGGTTGACCTACTAAGGCCGGGAAAGAACTGGATCATTCTTTGGGGTTAATTATTTTGAAGTTGACTTTAGTTGAGATGCCCATAATAGTCGTGTCGAAATTTTTCCAGACACCAATGGGCTTGATTACTCATTGATCTGATAATTTTAAATATATTCCAGATTGGTTTACTTGAGGTTTACCAACTTGTTCTCATATGTCTCTCGCCATTATGTTTACCTACGATCTGAAGTTGAGAACGACTTGTCGAACACGGTATCCTTCACTTTCGAGATTGACTAATGGGTCAACATCATGTTTATGTTTTTTATTAAGGATACATATAGTTTTTTCCAGTTTATATTTGCAAAAATAAGTTTTAAGATTATACATTAGATCAATTAGCTTTGCAACATAATCATCATTTTTTATTAGTTTAATTAGTTCGCTAGTAATCTTCTGTTGAGAGTCATAATTTTCTTCATGTGCTGCTAGTTCTTTGAATATATTTAATGCATCATTATATAGTTGTTTTCTTCATCGGGATTAAGATAATATTATTTACTTTTTATTTTGCTTATTTGTGGATTATCCGTCCTAATTTGTGTTCCTTGTCAAGAAACAATTTGTAAATTTTTAATTTGAACAATATAACACTTTCAAACACTAAAAAAGATATTAACATTATTTTTATTATTTATTTTCTCAAGCATGCTGGGGCAATCCTCCAAAGAGTGATCACCAACGCCACAACTTGCAGAACATTTCAGGTCGTTTCGATCCTTGTACGTAAACTCTACATGATGATGTCCTTCATTTAATCATGTGTAGAATTGGATGGGACGATGTGGTCTGATTTCTCGATTTCAGACATATCATCCTCGACCTTGAAATACCCTACTTCGTTTATTGTTGTCGTTTCATCTCCCATATCTACGGCCATCGTACCTTTGATAATTATTTCGATCATTCTGATCGTTATTTTTATTCCTTTCATTATTGTCAGTGGTGTTATTTTGTGTGACAACATTCATTTGATAGACTGCTTGATAGTTCTGTCGGTTTTCAAGTTTAACTGGCATTCTGTTGTTGAGTGACTTTTGACTTCGCAAATTGCACACGCGCAAGCTTGTTCATTTTTCATGTCATAATGGAAATCTTTCATTGCATGTAAATCATGCTCTTGGAATATGCCAAAAAATCACTTTGTTTGTACGAACCATATGTCTTGTCGATGGTCATCCTGTCGACAGTAGTCTTTTGTATGATCGACCATTTTTCATTTAGTACACCAGACATCATTCCCTATGAGCCTCATCTCGTGTGTTTATTTCTACATGCTTTCCATTTGTTCCTCAATACGTCCATTGGCACAATTTATAGGGTAATCCTCATCCATTTCAATTTGTAACGCCTTGTTCAATGCATCTTCATACGTGTTGAAGTTATCCAATTGAATATGCATCCAAATTTTTTGTAGTAGTCCAATAACAAACCCCTTAATTATTAATTTATAGTCTATATTGTATTCCAATTGGCTCAGTAAATATTTGAATATTTTATCATATTCTCAAATTGTTTCAATCGATTTCTGAGCTGTGGTATTCAACTTTTTAGCTGCAAGATGATCTGCATTAGGCATTTTAAAGAATGACATAAATTGTTGCTTTATTTGAGATTTTTTCACATTCGGCATTTTCTCCGTATATGTCATATACCAAGTTAGTGCTCACTTACAAAGAGCGTCGACAAACTGTTCCATTTGATTTTCTTCAAAGGAAACGACATTTTCCTCCCATATAAACTCACATATGAACTAATGTTGTTTGGGGTCTTCATCTCCCCTATAGAGGGGAATATGAGCAATCATGTGTGCCATATTGTTAGCATTTTCGTATCCTTCTGTCGGTGGAGGTGCTGGTGCTGGTGCTGGTGTTGGTGGGACAATTCCTCTGACTAAATTCTTTTCGCAGCTTGTTTCAACAGAATTTTTGGTTCAGTCAGTAATGTTTTTAGTTGGTTCACTTTCGACAAAAATACAATTTATGTCAACTGCCTATGTAGATACCCAAGTAATTTTTTTCTCAAATCGAAGTACTCTTAGTGACGATACCGACTGATCTGATGAGTTGTATGAAGTTGGAATTGGATGGGGGGTGCTCCTCCATGTTTTGAGTAAAGTAGGTGAAAACTACAATTGGACGAATAGGGTTGAGAAGTAACCTAATTCCCTCTCGTAGTTGATGAATTAAAATATGGTCGACATTATTTCCTTCACCATCTAGTCGGATCCATACACCTACTTGGAAAACTTGTAGTTTGAGATCTTCTTAAACACTATCTTGCACCTGGGAACTTTGAATAATATTTGACAAGGAATGTGGCATTATATTATGTAGTATGGTTACTTGCAGAGATCTTCCCCGCTCTATCCACAAGTCTTCTTCCATGGGTGACACATATTCATCAATGCCCTCTTCTTTCCATTTGTGACCCGAATTTTGCGGATTTCCTTCTGGTTATGTCACTCAATTCATCATTATTTCTTGCTGGAGTACAACAACTTTCTCTTTGATTTATTCCCACCTCTTTCTCCTCTTTTCCTGTTCTATTTTCTTTATATCTGGAGTGCTTTTGTGAATGATTGTCTTATTCTTTTCCCTTTTTCTTTGACTTTTCATTGCTGGCCCCGGTGTTTTCTTCATTGATCGACTATTATTCCTCTACTTTACTTAGACATGACAAGCTACCCCCCCATTGCCAACCTGAAATATTTCTAAAAATATAGGGTGGAACTGGTTATTTGCTTAGGTAGTACTCCCACTCTCTTTCTTGGACGAGTTTATCTCACTCTTTTTGCTTGGCCTCCCAGTTTTTGTTTCTTGGTGGTGTTATCAACAGTGGACGAGGTTCAACAATTTGTCCCGCACCTCTGTCAATCAATAATCTGAACAAAAATGTTGGCAACGAACAAAGGAATTTTTCACTAAATGAGGGACGGCCTCGACAAACTTTTCATGTGTTTTAGAGAAAAAATTGTCCTTTGCTTGAGAAATAGTTAGCTTGTTTCTTCTGGCGTAATTCTACAGGTAGTTCGCTATTTTATGCTAACACTAGTTCTTAATATCCTCTGCTGGTATCATTGGGTCAAGGTCATTTTCCTCCAATACATGTACCATCGGAAATAGAACCAATGTTGTAATCACTGATATTGCAAGGTTACTAATGATACTTATACTGATTCATATAAGAATTATATAGACAAGGGATAAGGAATGGTAGACATAGTAACAACTTATATTAATAAAAGAACAAATGTGGGTTCATACAAGAAATTGAACCAAGTATCTATTCGGCTCTATAGCCTATATATGATTTACGAAAAAGTTAAAAGAACTACCCGTCGGTTTAACCAAGCGACATGACCTATGAGGTCGACATAATCTATAATTAGTCGACTAAAGGATCTAGTTGGCTTGGCCAACTAGGCTCCTCCAACAAATACAAACTACATGATTACATGTGTTACCACACTAATTCATGCAGAACTAAATCAATAGGGATTACAACAAACCTAGGGAATTCAACATGCCTATGAAAAATATTTACAACTTGGACAAAAAACTCTAGGGTGTTAGGTACAATCGATCATGCACACCCTACGACACATGTACTCAATCTCTCAAAATCAGTGCATGATTGGTGTCATTATTTTCCTCAAACTTAGTTGTTGATTGTCGAGCATTATGCTTTCATCTTGTTTCGATCCTTAGGTATGGATGGTATATCAATTATTGTGAGTGGAATACGATCATGGGATAAATATGAAGGGATTCTTATTAGGGGCAAGAGTGGAGGAGTTCTTTCTAGAAATGAATCAGTGCCTACAAATCAATCAAATTGGACTTCCATGTACGATTGTCTCGTATTACCACTACATGAAAATATGTTTGTCAAGATAACTTAATTGAAAAAAATATTTTGCAAACCCTCACATTTGAGCCAAATTTCCACACATATCTTCACTGAAAGCTTGAATCAAAGAATCAATAAAACTTCATCTAACTATGAGGATAAATATCACACACACACACACTACTACTACAAAAACAATCCACTCTCAATTACGATACTCTACACATACAATGAACATAGATTTTGCTCAGATTTCATTTCCTTGGGACCTCCCATGAGGAATTCAAGCTTAGTCTTACTCTGATACCAAATTAAAATATTGAAGAATAAACATTGTAGCACATAGAGCTCTCTTCGATGATTTATTCATAAACAATGCTACATATTTATACATGGAATTTTTATCTCAACCACAATAAATAAATTCTTAAGGGGATATCTCAACCACAAACTTTAAATATAGGAAACATGTTGGTGAGAATATCTCACTCTCAATTATTTAACCACCCATATAACCTCTCCTTAATGAATATGTTAGGATAAACATTATTGATAACATTCAAATGCATAGGTTTTCTTATGTTTCAAATGGTTTCAATAGTGTAAATGTTCATGTGTTGTAAAGAATTTGGATTTTCTGCAAAATAGTGGCTCTATTAGCATTGAATTGGTTATGTAGGAAGATCTGATCTTATTTATTTTTGTATTTAGGTTTGGAAAAATTAAGAGTCCATCATAACTTGTAATATATATCTTTCAAAAAGTTTAATTTTTTTTTTAGAAATATTTGGGATAAGCACAATCTAGAACATGGAAAACATAGTCTAATATTTCATGAGTTTGAATTGTTTTCTGAATTGATTAATCTCGTAAACTTAATAACACAAACAATTGTACCATTTTTTGTTGTTGTTTGTATATCTTTTATTTGAAGGTAAAGTGTTGTACCATTATTATTTTTTGGGTCATTTGCGTTTCTTTCCTTTCAAGGTAAAGTGTTGGATGTATCGGTTTTTAAATGTTTTTTTGCCTATTTTCCTAGTGGAAATATGTCTAGGGAAAAAAAAATTGTCCCTTATATGAAGGCGTTAGGGTTTATCCATACTAACTATAATTCCTCAAAGGTGGATCCCCACTTCGATCACCGAGATGACTCCACATTGAATCTAGATGAGGAAGTGGATTTATCTGTAGTTATTCCTCATCTCTATTTCTCAAAAAGTGGAAATCAGATCGTACATGTGGAGTTAGTAGTTTCTAATGTGGAAAAGACAAAGGGTGGTTTTCATAAGACAAGGTTAGATGAAGCTTTGGGGAAGTGTATTAATGCTCTTAGTTCTTATGTGTGAAAAGTAGATAGAGGCAAACCATCAATTGTTTGTCAAAATATTGATTACAATACCTTGTTTTCTTCCAAATGCGCTGGTTTGGAAAAATCTAGGAGTTTTGAAAGGTCTGGAGTGAGACCTGAGGTGCATAACTAAGATAATGGTGGTTCTTCATTGTTTGCTACTAACCATATTCATTTACAACACACTCTGCGGCAGAGGGTGAATGATTTTGGAACTAAGCAAAAACATCTTGAAACTGCAGGGTTTACCTCTAGATCAGAGTTGGAGAAGTCCCCCCTACCTATAGGGTTTCTAGTCTTATGACCCAAGAAAATAAAAAGTATAAAGCTATAAAAGTCAGGAGGGATTATGAGAGTTTATAAATTGGAAGAGATTTCACCCTACAGTTAGTGGAAAGCCTTAGCAAATGTGTAGTTGTGGGTCGGTTGGAGTGTGTCAACATGAACCATTTGGAGAGGATTGAATGGGAATCTGCAAATTGGAAATGTTGGTTGTGGAGCCTGATCTTCTAGATCCAGAGATATTATTCAGTCGTGTTTGTACCCCAGCTGTACTGTACACTCATTTCCCATGCTTTGGTATTTAGTAATTTCCCATGTTATTTCCCATTTAAAAGAAAAGCATTGTAATATGGTTGTGTGTGGTATTGTATTGTATTGTAGCAGTGTAAACAATATATGTGATTGTGTGAGAGAGAATGCGAGAGTGAGAAGAGGAAGTGCAATGGTATTACTGCAGGTTGTATCCCTTCACCTTTCTAGATAGTAATAAAATGACCGGCAATTTCTGTGTGGATGTAGCCCATTGTTTGGGTGAACCACGTTATATTTGTCTCTTTGTAATGTGTTTAATGTGTTTTGCATCTTGTTTAATTATTTAACTGTATAAATATTATTGCTCTGCGGTCCTATTTTCTAACAATTGGTATCATAGCCAAAATGTCTATTTGGCTGGTAAACACATAGGAAAGAAGGGTTCCTGGTTCAAGTGGGAGCAATGGTGGAAGAGGGAAATTTTAGGGTTGAGAAATTTAATGGCCAAAATTATCAGTTATGGAAGATGAAAATGGAGGACTATCTGTACCAGAAGGATCATGTTGGGCCCAGAAATGGCCCCTTTTTTACCATCCTTATCCACCTCTTTTTTCCTCATCCTACCCTATTCTGCATGCTAAACAAATGTTTTTCCCTCACTTTGCCGCTCAAGTCACAAAGGTATGGTTAATCATTGTCTTGTTTTATTAATGCTTAGGATTGTGGTAATGAAGGCTCTATATCTTAAGATGTGCTAACATATGATGGTTTATAAAGGTATTTCGAGATATAGAGAATGCAGGTGTAGTGGGACGAACATGCTAAGGAAAGGATGGGCATTCATTGCTAAAGTTGATCACCATCCATCCCATCGTTGCCCAAAGAATGCAGCCCTAGTGTATCATTCCATGCAAGATTTACAAGGGTAGCTACAATAGATTGCGTCAGATTTGGAGGCGATAGTGTGCTGCTGCTCAAAAGTAGCTGTGATCTGTGGAATACTTGCTCAATCAATTAGGATCATTATTTTTGGGTCAATCAACAGCTTCCCTATATTTTCTATTCTCATCCTGCCACGACTGTAACAGTTATTGTAATTGAGGCAGCCTGAAGATCAAAGATCTTCATGGCTGCCCAATAATAGGGACATGACATTATGATTGAAATTGTATAAATAAGGGGAGCTATTTTGAGCCAGGGGTTCAGCCCTTAACCAAATTATTGTATTAGCTGTGACTGAGGTTGCATGATTCATCTATCCTCTTTAATACAAGGAGTTACTTCAGATCTCAGTGTTTTAATGTGTGTTACTTCCAGCATCTCTGTGAGAAGGCTGGGCCCGCCTTCCCACAGGGATTGCTGAGTTAAATTAGGAAATTATAATTATTATGTCGTGTGATGTTGTGATAATTTCATTTCCTCATAGTAAGTTGCGACAGTTGTTGATTTACAATGTGTTATTAATTGCATCCCTTGAAAAGCTGCAGTGGTATGGTGTGACAGTCAACTATATAGGTAATTGTTCCTTATGCAACTATGTGGTAGCTGTAACAGCCTTGTTCATCCCTAGATCTTCCAATTGTTGTTTCTATATATTCTTGTAGTTTGTTCCTTTGCTTTTGTAGTTGCAGAATTTCATTCCTGTATTCTGAATTTCTAGAATAGCTGAACTCAATTCATGTCTGCTGGACTTCTAGAATAATTAGATCAAGATAGTTGGGTGAATCATTAGATGGTTTGGTAAATAGGATTTCGCTTTTCTGCAAAAGTAATATAGATGTGATTTTTGGAATATTTCAATTCTAGATCAAGAGCAGTAAAAGGTAATTGTGACTGTATTCTTTAGAGAGTAAACTAGATTAAGTGGATCCTTGGGATGAGCATATCTAAGCAAAGAATATGATTTTTTACTTACAACAACTTAGTGTTTAAGCATATATAGTGCATGTTATCCTTGAAATAAAAGACTACCCTAGGTTGACAATAAATATTGAACACTCTGTATGTTAGATGTAATTAACTTGCATATCGGGTGCCCAACATTTTGGCTTAGTTGCCGTGGAGGATAAGTATTAAACACTATCATAGTTGCATCCTGTAATTGTTTCTATTTAGTCTTCTTCAGTTTTTCGTTGGAATGATTTGGGTTCCATGAATACAAGAAGGGTAAAGTGTGACCATATTACAAATCCCAGAACCCCACAAAACACTAACACTGCAGGTGTCGAGGTCATGGGTGAGGTCCAGAATTAGGGAGATGAACATTCATTGACAATCTGGTTGATAGAACCAATTCTTATACCAGGGCCCGCTATCGGAAAACACCTATCAAAAGAATCCCTGCCAATCCTGGAGTGCCAGCGTCAGGTTCTACAATGGAGAAAACACGAGTAGCTGCAACACCCTTGAATATCCCTGCAAAGGATGCCATAGTTAGTACTGTAGGATCTATTGATCAAGCTCTAATCTATCACATTAACGGGAAGGTTGTAACCAAGGAGGAGTGGACATAGTTCCATCAAAAATTCATTGATCAGTCGAAGAACAAAGAGGAGAAAATAGAGAAAGATATGAGTAACAGACACGAATCTGAAGAGGAAGAGGCAATGGGAGAAAATCATCATCATGAAGGTAATTCCCTGCCTGAAGGGACGGTGGATACACTTTAGTTCCCAATTCAACAACCAGAAGGGATAGCCCCTATGAAAAATATATCGCCATTGGTGTTGCCCCATTTTTATGGAAAAGCAGCAAAGGATCCACATGAATTTCTTTTTGAATTTGATATCCTCTATCGTAGCTATGATTACACCACCAATGCACAGAAGCTAAAACTCTTCCCTGCCACTCTGAAGGACAATGCATTATGTTGGTTTATGAGCCTAGGAGGTGAAACTGTCACTAATTGGGATAGGATGAAACATGTGTTCCTGGAGAAATATCAGGAGTATTGCAATACCAAGGACAAGAGAGAAGAACTGTTTAAACTTGTATAGAAGGATGATGAAAGTCTGGAATATTTTGTTGAGAGGCTTTTATATAATGTGCAGAGAGCTGGATAGACTAATATGGGGTTATATGTGCTCAAAATAATCCTCCTTCATGGAATTAGGGATGATTTCCTAGATATGTTAAACCTGTTAGGAAAGGGGGATATCTCCAAGGAGTCTTTCAAGAAAATTGTGGAATTGTGTAAAAGGTACTCCAGGGGATCTTCCAGGAATAACAGGCAGGACAAATGAGACAAATTAGAATGTGATCTCTTTGACAGAACTCAGAAGTCATCTAATGGAGGATCCACTTGTGCAAAGATAGGAAAACTCCTTGAAATTTTCAAAATAGAAATGATGAGCTCTATCTCCTCGGAAATAGACGTCCCGAGGGTAAAGCAGAAACAAGCAGTAGAGGATCTCACACTAGGTGTGGTCTGCCCTCGATGTAGAAAGAACCACCCTCTAAAGGAGTGCCCACTCGACAAGATAGAAGTGTGTCAACTGTGCGAGCTGAACCATGACACAAAAGAATTCCCGTCACTACCCCAAGTGAAGGTTGTTCTGCAGGCATCAACTCCAGAGGTGGAACCAACTTACTTTATTGCACAAAAGAATCCCTGGCAGCCTCGAAATCAAGGCATGACTAAAGACTCATTTCCATTTTCTAATAACATGAATAATTGGAATAATATGCAGCACATGAATACACAATTCCCTTCATCTTATTCTAATCCTCAATGGCACCCCTCTCAACCTTCAGTGCAAAATTTTAACTCCTGGAACCCCTGGGTTCAGCCACCACAGCCACCACACCAACCAACTTCTTGGTCTCCTTTATGGAGGATTTTCCATCCAGAGAACCAGTTTCCTCAACAGCCTCCACATCAACCACTTTCTCAACATCCATACCCTCCTCAATACCATCAACCTTATCAGCAGTCGCGACCTCAATTGTAGAACAATGTTTCTCCCAATATGCCAATGCAACCTCAGCTACCTGCTCAACCTAATCCTAACCCAAATAATAAAGCAGTCCATCAATATGAGACTGTTAACATGCCTTCTTACTCCCTTACTCCTGTTCCCTGCAACGATATTCACTTACAATCAGGAAAGGTAGTGGAGTCGGTGATCATTGAGGATGTTCCATCCCCTGTGCATGAATAAGGGGTGAACCCACAATATCTATCTAATGTGACCCCCATCATTGAATATGTTGAACATCCCACTAATTTGTTGGCTAAAACACAGAATAATACATCTAGCGACACACAACCTACCCAGCTGATTAGGTAACCACTGTACCTTGAAAGATTAAGGCTACCAAAGCTAGTGGGACAACCTCAATTTAACCTCTTAGGATAGTTAAAAAACCTTTATGTTAAAATTCCCCTCATTCAAGCTCTTCAAGATGTACCTATCTATGCTAGAACTATTCGGGATCTGTGCTCAAGGAAACCAAGAAGGAAACCCTGGGATCCTCCCATTGTTCATGTCATATGGAAATTATCTGTATTAATAATGGGAAAAGCCCTTTTGGCCAAATATGACAATCCTGGGAATCCCACTGTCATTGTGCAGATTGGGAATACAAAGATACCTAACGTACTAGTATATTTAAGAGTAGCGATTAATGTTATGACTATTGAAACTGTAAGAAAACTTGGGCTCACTAACCTCAGGCCAACCCCCACCATTTTAGAACTGGCAGATAGATCCACTATTAAACCTGGAGGAATTTTGGATGATCTTGTCATCTCAGTTGATTCTTGGGAGTACCCTGCTAACTTCTTGGTTTTACAACCTAAGTCACAGCTAGCAAGACACCCACTGATCATGGGAAGGCCTTGGTTAGCTACAGTTGATGCTTGCATCAGCTTTCGATCTGGGTCTACCATATCATATGGCACCGAGACAAAGAACATCACTCTCTATCCTCTAGCTCAACCGACCTTAGAAGCTAAAAATTCTTTATGGATGGAGCCAGATGAAGAAGAGGGCGTTCAACCATTATTACACTAGTGGAAACTGAGAGATTAATGACCAAAAAAATGACCAAAATCCACATATCAATGACCATTTTTGGTTTGGCGATCGCCGGTGGCTAATTTACGGTCTTTTATTACGCGACCAAAGTTGGTCATTTTTATTTTGGTCATTTATAGCTTACTAGTTGTTCATTAATTTGGTCATATATTTGAATCAATGGCCAGATATATGACCACATTTATGACAAAATTAATGACCACATGACAAACTATAATATGACCAAGTTTGGTCGCGTAATAAAAGATCGTAAATTAGCCACCAAAACTATTTTTTGGTCATTGATATGTGAATTTTGGTCATAGTTTTGGTCATTTTTATCTCATTGATTGATTACGTATCTCTCAAATTTTGATCATTTTATATGCGAATTTTGGTCATTAATCTCATTTATTGGTCACTAATTTAGTCTTTTTTAGTCGTTTTATGTGTGGTTATTATAATATTTTAGTAGTATTAGTGGTGTTCATTATTAATCAATATAAATTTTTAATATGATATTATGTTTAAATTAAAAAATAATGATACATTATTTATCATCATCTAATACACATGTGAATTATGCAATGTCACATTAATTAGTTAATTACAACACTTATAAATAAAATAAAGTACAACCATATAAGTTTTAAACTGCACAAATTATATTATATGAAATGTCAAGTATTACAATAAATATGAGTTTTCTTAAAAACTATCTCCATATAACTTTACATGAAAATCATCTAAAACATTGATGAATTTTCAAAATATTACAATGACTAAACCATCCCACTTGTACTTGGCTGCTAAGCGATACTTAGATCACTAGTGGAAAATGAGAGATTAGTGACCAGGAGACCAAAAATTTTGGTCACCGTAGTTTTTTCAAGGGATAAATGAGCAAAATTGATAAATTTAAGTAAGCTAAATAAGAAAGACCACGATAAATGACCACTTTTGGTCACGGAAAAAAAACCAACTAAAAACGACCAAGATAAATGACCAAATTTGGTTAGGGGATATCTAGACTAAAAATGACCACATAACAATTAATCATTTATTTGGTCATTTTTAATTGTCACTCTGGTAATGAAAACAATTACAAATTTGACAATGAATTTGTACATTTTACTAAATTCTAACAATGCAGAGGGATTTAGAGACCCCCGAAATTCTAATACTGTAGATGGATTCAGCAGTGTTAGAATTTAGTAAATTCTAAGAAATAATAATATATATTTACACGTCCCTATATTAACAAAATTGAATGAATGCAATCCTTTTGGACCTGACTTTAGCATATAAAAAAACCCACTAATTAAATAGCTATAGCTTCATTGTTTGCTTGTTGGGTAGACCAATAGTTTAAAATTCCTCAGGTTGAATGGAGTAAAATCAACTAGATTTAAATCCCAAAGGAGGCCACTAGACACTCAATGCACCTTTGGTAAACACTTCTAAAATTGTCTTTTTTGGAGCACCTCATTATTAGTTTCCATGTGTGAAATGCCAACATAATAAACTTATGCTCCAATGATATTATAAGAGAGGGTTTATTTCACAAAAATTGATGAACAACATAACTAGATAGAAGAAGTATTTAACCAAAATGTTATCCAACCTAAAAGCATAAGATGAAAATAATTATTTTATTAAATGATCTTTGGGACATCACGATACTTAAACAATAAAGCCAAATCCAATTACAAATGACTAAGTATATTTATATAATCATTTAATTTTTTTTAAGACACAATATTATACATTGTAATATATGATACATTATATATCATATATACAATCTAAAAACAAAAACATATAAAAACTAAATAAGATAGAAAAAAGATAATAAATAAAAAAATAAATTTTACAAAATACAACACAATACAATAGTAGGAATCAATCCATAGTCGAATTATGGAAAAAATTCTATGGTTAAATTAGTCGAGGAATGACGTACATTCTCGTGTTATTACCAGCAACAAAAAAATCTTGATACCCCAATATCGGCTACGGAAAATCTTCAGTGGTTAACTTGTTTGGAGAATGAAGTACTTTACAGTGTTACTACCTGCAACAAAAAGTCTTGAAACCCCAATTCACTTCCACTTCGATCTCCACAGGTATGTGCATCGCCTTATTCACACCTCATTCTTTGTTTATGTGTTTTTCTCTTTCGGAGGGTTATAGCAGTGTTTGATTCTTGCCGTGCAAATTTTCCCTAAATTGTTTCCCAAATAAGGTTATTTGAAATATCCTTGAATTTATGTATTTAATTATTTTGAATTTTGTTTGGTCATGTCCCTTATCTAGTTGATGAATGACCAGTAGAGCTTATCCCTTTCCCTGGCCAGATACGGATCTAGATCCCATGCCAACTGACCAAGTTTAAGAATAAATTCCAGTAGCAAATACATATCGAATCAGGGATTAAGCAACCGTTTGTCTCCCAGATCGATAGCGAGAACCAATTGACTGATCTTTGAAACCATGTTATTGTTCCTGTTAGAAAACCTTGCAATTCACATTTATGCATCACCCCATTGCCATGCAGGGCATACATATTTATACTTCTTCTTTTATGGTTTTCATTTGACTTTTCCTATTTTCTCAAGTCCACATAGATATGCACGTCTCAATGCTACTATAGAGCATTCTGCAATCAACAATTCTACATCGCCCCAACACCACACATGGAATGCATGTGTTTGCGATCCAAGGGTTTTGGAAATTACATACAGTAACTTTGGACACATTTTGTAGTGTGAAGCGTAACTCTTGGTGTTTTATATAATATTTTGTTTTATTCATATTATATCCTCAATTTTCTTTGTTTTCTTCCATATCTTTACTCTCTGATGCTTCCTGTCATATTTTCTTTAAACTTTAAGTCCATTGATGAGCTCATAAAGAGAAGAAATACATTTTGGAGTTTTATTAAATAATATTCCATTTTCTTCATATTATATCCTTTATTTGCCTCTTTTTCATCCATCTCTTTACTCTTTGATGTTGCTTGTCATCATTTCTTTAAACTTTGAGTCCCCTTATGAGATCGCAAGGAGAAGAACTAGATTTCAGAGAGTGTGATGTATGAAGAAAGCCATATTTTGGGGTTGGTTATATTTCATCATCCTCTTTTTGCTTATTTTTCATTCATCTCTTCACTTTCACATTTGGCTAGTCATCTTTTCTTTAAAATTTTAAACATGTCTTCTTTATTTCCCTCTATTTGGTCCATCTCTTCACACTGGGAAGCTTCCATTCATTTTTTCATTAGTTATTTTTCCTTGCTGATAACCAATTGTCCAATGTTGACAAGTTTGACACTTGGTCATGTTCTTGGTTTAAATATTATGTTCTATGCCTATATGGGCCCATCCATTTATGTTGTTGATTCTATTTGGAAATTTCCATTAGCAATTCTCTCATATGATCTTAACATATGAGGCTCTAGGCAAAGGTTGTATCCCTTAATTCTTGATGCATAATTTGATGCATAATTCTCTATACACTTGACACAATTATGATACATAGTGAATAAAGCTAATTTGAGTTCAGTATGATGCAACTCCGTAGTGAACATTGCTGAAATCTATGAATATTGATTTTGACTTTACTTTTCTATACATGATTATTGTAGAATAGAGGAAAACCTTTATATTTGGAAAAGGAGAGCTACACTTCTCTTAAGAACATGGTATATTTTCTACATCTTTGACCAAGAAACGTTGTTGGTGTAGTATTTATAAGTGTTTGAATCTATATTTTAGGTTGTGACTGAACAATTTTTTTTTCATAATGGAATAGGTGTTTTCTCATGGGCTTGATCATGGTTCAGATGTTCTTCTTCATACAAAAATGGACACTGTGATCATAATTTAACTCTAAATACTTTTACTGCAATTTCAAAAGGTTGGATTCAAACTTCACAATTTTTCTTATAATGTCTTAAGTTGTGATTTCATTTTTAGCATTTTTCCTCGAGTGCTACTTCTTACATACTATATACATGGAATTTAGTTTCGTATTTGATAGTAAACAAAGAGTTGAGGGTGTCAAGATCTTTGAAGCTAGGCATCATGCCCACCAAAATCCTCTGACAATTCACTCTCATAAGAATTAACATTCTCCATACACAGAGTCCTGGAAGACTTAAGGTATGCCACTCTGATACCATGTTATATTTTTCACATCATAATATGTAGATTTTGTACTGAGAAAAATTAACCTAACAGCTAGGAAATGGAAAGACTAAACTTCAATGAAAACTGCAAATTATCTAACATAGTACAAACACACCACTCTCAAAAATTATGAACAACAAAATACACACATGTGTGAACTACCAATACTGCATCTGTATTCAATAACTAAAGAAGAAGAAAAAATACACAGCAATATCTCATATCCTAACGCAGTCAAAACATTGAATGAATCATTACCTCCATCCTACATTTCTTTTATATAAGAAGATAAGATAGAGTTTACAAAATCAAGACATCCCATGCATATCTCCTAACTTAAAATAGGTATTCCTAACTCTAACTCTACCTAGGTTAAAGTGCCTAAGTTGCATGAGAGAGGTTTCCTAAAATAGAGTGCCTCTTACCTAGAAAAGTGTGCCAACTGGTAGAACCCTTCTATACAATGGACTTTTCTTAAAGATAAATCTGTATCTAAAAAAAACTAAGAAAAACAGTTCTAAATTAACTATAAGAAAATCCAGCATCCAAGCTAAGCTAAAAAAGCATGGTAAATATGGCTCTAAGTTTGGAAAACATTCATACATGCATGCATACAACAACCATACTATGCCTATAATGGATGCACCTCTTACATTTTTGCTGCACCCTCACATGCAAACTACAGTCTGCTACATGGATCTCAAGGCTGTATGCATCTGCTGAAGGTGCAGGCTGAACAAATATGTTGAGATGAAGTAATTCTGAAGGAGAGACACCTTCAAAACAACAAGCAAACTCTACCATCATTGTTTGTGTCATGTTGATGCTACTCTTAACTGTGCATTCAACCCACTTGCACATAGACCAAGGCTGCTACTGGGTCCACTTCTCTTTTGAGTGGAAACTACAGAGTACTGCTGCAGTGCTGAAGGAGGAACACCTTTATAACAACAAAGGTAAAACTCACAACAAATATTGTCATTATGGTCTCGTTTGTAGATGATCTCATTATTATAGGTAACAACTTACATAATTGAAAAACTGAAAAAAATGAGCTGCATAGATCACTTGAAAGACAAATTTGGGCATACTTCATCATTGTTTAGGAGTGGAAGAATGGAAAATGCAATATCCTATAGCATCTTTATGTCCCAAACCAAGTATGAAGAAATACAAAAAATATTCAATAGAAGACTGCAATTCAATGGAAACTTCTATTGAAATAGGAATAGAGTTATTACCTTCTGCAGATGCTAAACTAGTGGGTACAAGCTTTAAATGAGCAACTGATAGTTATGGAGTTGGGATTGTCTCACTATCCATGGCAAGTCCCAAATTTGTTCACTGGAAAGAAGCAAAGAGAATCATAAGGTTTATGAAAGGGGACACCATATTTGTAGGGGAATAACTTCAAATTGGTTGGGCAAATTATCTCTCATCTTCAACCATAATGTGAAAGTTGACAGTGAAAATTGATCTTTACCACTATGTACTACTGCAGTCAATTGAATTTCCACAGGTATATGGCTGCTTAGGTCCACAACAATTGTGTTAGGAAACTCTGCATTATATGATTATGACATGCAACTCTGCAATAAGTTCATGATCTAGGGTCTTACAAAAAACTTGCAGCACTTGTGTCAACAAATGTGAAATAGAAAAAACAAACTGCTAAACAGTGGCTTAGGTAAATGCTACATGGAAAGAAAAACAATAAAAAACATAGCCCGACAGACCTAGGTTCCCTCTAAAAGACAGGAATTCAGAATATTAGGACAGGTTTAACTATAATTTTATCATACATTGTTGAGTTATTCCATGGAATAAACACCGCCGCAAGGTAGCCACCTTCCCTCTAAATAAAAATATATATTAAAAAAGTTTACGGTTTTTTATTTTATTTTTTCTTCGAGCGTGGGGAAAAGCCAATTTATTTTTTTCCGGTTCTACACTGAAATTTTGATCTCATAATAATAATTTTTTGGTTCTTTGGGGTCCCTCTTCTCAGTGACACTCTTGCCATCGAAAGGGATATTAGCTGGAAGTTCTTAGATTCCTAGCTACGGCATATTTAGCTTAAATTTTACCTGGCCGTTGGATGACCCAGCTTCGTTACGCGATCTGAAGATCGTGGAATCTTTAATCGCAAGAAATGGTGAAGCATTGACCAAATTACAAGGAATTCGTGGTTCAGAGAGCCCCCTAGTCACAGAAAATGCAGCATAGTTGTTGGATCTTTGGGAAAGTTGTTTTCTTGGGAATCATATTGGAGTATTCGATGGTTCCGGAGCTGGGCAAGTCTCGACTCGTGTAAAATGGCCAAGAATTGATGGAAACGCTGACAATATTTTTATTTTTGGTTTCAGGAAGAACTAAAGTGCTTGGGCTGTGTTTCGTGTAGATTAGTGTGGAATTGCGGCTGAAGCCAGTTTGGGGAGGTCCGATTGGAAGTCCAGAGGAATTCGAGCTACAATGTTGTGATGGATGTCATTTCAAGGTCGTGGATCTTTAATTAATTGTAAATAAAGAGGATCCTTTGCAAAATCTGAGTCATTTAATTTTTTGTTCGATGAATATTGGCGCCCTGAATATGGTTCAGAGCTGCAGAGCTTTCGATATAGGGAGGTACTTTAATACATTCAAGTAAATTTTGATGTTGGGTCTACCTTTTCGAATCCTTTAGCTCAGGAGATGGGAATTGGTTTATTTTTGTCGTATTTAATGGAAAAGTATGGACTTGAAATATATATTTTGGACATAGAAAACAACACTGGGAACACTTAGGATATGGCATTGCCAAGTGTCTGCATGAACCCCTTGAAATGAATAATTTTTTAGGCCTAGACCTGAGGAAGAATTGGAGGTCGATAGAATCATAGACATTTTTGAGCAGGTTCTGTTCTAGCTTTTGTGAAGTTGTATCATAGGTAAATGACTTTTGATGGTTCCGCTTGGGCTAAAGCTTCTGCGATGATAATGGCTGAGGGGGTTCTAAGTTATTTGCAGTACAGTTATAGGTCTGGATTTTGATTATGGGTAGCAGTAGGTCTGTGAATAGAATGGCAGATCTATCTAGAAACGGTCCTATTGAACGGGATATTGAGCAGGTAAGCCTTCGATGTTTTGTGCTCTGTGAATATAGTACAGTCCATATTGTATTTGCGGCTGTGAGACTGCAAAATGTAGAAAATTGCGGTGAAAATTTGGGTCTACTTTTTTAGTCTTTAATTCTGGCTCGTGTCGGGCTTGGGCATGATTTATGACGTGACGACCTATTTACTTCATTTTTGACATTACATCGAGACACCAATAGTGCTATAGTCCCATAAATCCATCTTAAGATTTATCAACGAACTCAATTTCTACACTAGAGCATTTGATGTGAAGATGATGGAGGGGAGATTCTGGAGGAATTAATTAACTGCGGTGGAATTAGATCTAAATGACATTAGCTGTGATTGTTTTTAAAATTTTATTTCTATTAATCCCAATTGAAAATGATTGTGGGATTAGGCATATAGATTAATTACAATTGGTGTTTTATCTCAAGTCTCAGATTGTTGTGACACTTACTGGCCTCGAATACAATCTAGCTTGTGTGGCATCTATGTTTCTATTTATATCAATAGTTGATCTGCATATCAGTTGAAAATTGGTTAAATAACACTGTTTAATTTATGTTGATTGAAGTTTACTAAGTTTACCATGAAAATACTAGAAACATTCTAGCATGGGTAACCATCTTGATCATCTTTATAATCAAACAGCAATGATGTGGGATTGGTCAAGTTCTAATTGGGTACTTTCAGTTCATGGTCAAAATGTCAACTTCCTTTCATTTCTTTTATCTTCAAATATGATAGAGGTCGTAATATAATAACCTCTAGATAGATATATCCAGAAACAGCGACTCAGAACTTGGATGCCATCATTTTTTGAAGCTTGAGCTTACTCGACTTTCCTTTGTTTTAGTTGAAAATGTGATTAGACCTCATTATATCTTCTTTTGTAGAGCATGAATTTGATTTCTGAGAGCACATTTGTCTGAGGTATAATGAAGCTAATTTAATGCTTTAAACTCACTACTCATTTTGTTTCCTGATCATGATTCTGCATGCCAAAACTGCACTGAAAAAGGGGGCATATTTATTGAAGTATGGAAGGAGGGGGAAGCCAAAGTTCTGTCCTTTCAGACTTTCTAACGTAGGTAATAATATTTTAAAAACTTCTCTATAGAATTTTATGCTTTAACTTTTTCTTTTGATGATGGATTATTTATGGAATCTCTTATCTCTCTCACACACAAAACACATCCAAAGTCCAGACGTCCATTCATTCTTATGGATGGGTTTTTGGGATGGGTGAACAATGGATAAATTCAGGCTAACCATTTAACTAGAAATTTGCAGTATAGGAGATCAGGCACATTTAGTTGAATCCTTCCTTGTAGCTACAGTAGTGTTGATTCTTGAAGGCATGGATTCCTATTTGTCAGGCATTTACCTCATTTTTTCAATCAATTTACAGTTGACTCTATACAAAACATGTCATGGGAGGGCAAAGAAGTATCACTAACGTTGTTTAATCTTTGCGTAGACTAAGTACAGATACTAATGGTTGTGTATAAATTAGTGGCTCCTTAGAGTGATGCTATTGTAGTAAACAGGAAATTCGTTTCATTTTGAGTTCTTCGTTAACGCATTGATAGTATATTGTTTATTGCATGGAATTACTCAACAATGTATGATAAAATTACAGTAAAACTTGTCCTAATATTGTGACTTCATGTCTTTTAGAGGGAACCTAGGTGTGTCAGGCTATGTTTTTTATTTTTTTGCTTTCCATGTAGCACTTACCTGAGCCACTTTTTAGCAGTTTGTTTTTTCTATTTCACATTTGTTGACACAAGTGCTGCAAGTGTTTTGTAAGACCCCAGATCATGAACTTATTGCAAAGTTGCATGTAATAATCATATAATGCAGAGTTGTTGGGATTGGGCTTGATTTGTGATGTGACAACCCCTTTACTTCATTTTTGACATTACATTGAGAGACCAATAGTCCTACAGTCGCATAAATCCATTTTAAGATTTATCAATGAACTCAATTTCTACAGTGGAGCAATTGATGTGAAGATGATGGCCGAGAGATTCTGGAGGAATTAATTAATTGTGGTGGAATTAGATCTAAATGACATTGGCTGTGATGTGTTGTACAATTTTATTTCTATTAAGCCCACTTGAAAATGATTGTGGGATTAGGCATATAGCTTAATTACAATTTGTGTTTTATCTCAAGTCTCATATTACTGTGAATCTTACTAGAAATTGGTTAAATAATACTGTTTAATTTATGTTGATTGAATTTTACTAAGTTTACCATGAAAATACTAGAAACATTCTAGCATGGGTAACCATCTTGATGATCTTGATAATCAAACAACAACGTTGTGGGTTTGGTAAGTTCTAGTTGGGTACTTTCAGTTCATGGTCAAAATGTCAACTTCCTTTCATTTCTTTTATCTTCAAATATGACAGATGTCCTAACGTAATAACCGCTAGGTAGATATATTCAAACTTGGATGCCATCATTTTTGAAAGCTTGAGCTTCGTTGACTTTCCTTCGTTGCAGTTGAAAATGTGATTAGACCTCATTATATCTTCTTTTATAGAGCATGAATTTGATTTCTGAGAGCACATTTGTTTGAGGTATAACAAAGATACTTTAATGCTTTAAACGCACTACTCGTTCTGTTTCCTAATTTTGATTCTGCAGGCCATAACTGCACTGGAAAAGGGGGCATATTTAATGAAGTATGGAAGGAGGGGGAATCCTAAGTTTTGTCCTTTCAGACTTTCTAACGTATGTAATACTATTGTAAAAACTTCTCTATAAAATGTTATGCTTTAACTTTTTCTTTCGATAGTGGATTATTTATGGAGTCAAGACATTTATGCATTCCTATGCATGGGTTTTTGGCATGGCTGAATAGTGGAGAAATTCAGGTTAACCATTTAACTAGAAATTTGATGTGTAGGAGATCAAGAATATTCAGTTGAATCCGTCCTTGTTTCTAATGTAGTGTTTATTCTTGAAGGCTTGGATTCCTATTTGTTAGGAATTTACCTCATTTTTTGAATCAATTTATAGTTGAATCTATACAAAACATGTCATGGGAGGGAAAAGAGGTATCACTAACGTTGTTTAATCTTTGTGCAGACTAAGTAGAGATCCTAATGGTTGTGTATAAATTAGTGGCTCCTTAGAGTGATGCTATTGTAGTAACAGGAAATTCGTTTCATTTTGAGTTCTTCGTTATTGCATTGATAGTATATTGTTTATTCCATGGAATAACTTAACAATGTATGATAAAATTATAGTAAAAATTGACCTAATATTCTGATTTCATGTCTTTTAGAGGGAACCTAGGTGTGTCAAGCTATGTTTTTTATTTTTTATCTTTCCATGTAGCACTTACCTGAGCCACTTTTTAGCACTTTGTTTTTTCTATTTCACATTTGTTGACACAAGTGCTGCAAATTTTATGTAAGACCCCATATCATGAACATATTACAGAGTTGCATGTAATAATCATATAATGCAGAGTTGTCATGTTTGGGCTTGATTTGTGATGTGACGATGCCTTTACTTCATTTTTGACATTACATCAAGAGACCAATAGTGCTATAGTCCCATAAATCCATTTTAAGATTAATCAATGAACTCAATTTCTACAGTGGAGCATTTAATGTGGTGATGATGGACGAGAGATTATGGAGGAATTAATTCACTGCAGTGGAATTAGATCTAAATGACATTGGATGTGATGTGTTTTTAATATTTTATTTCTATTAATCCCACTTGGAAATGATTGTGGGATTAGATATATAGCTTAATTACAATTCGTGTTTTATCTCAAGTCTCAGATTACTTTGAAGTTTACTGGCCTCAAATACTATCTAGCGTGTGTGGCATCTATTTTTATATTTATATCGATAGCTGATCTGCATATCACTTGAAAATTGGTTAAATAACATTGTTTAATTTATGTTGATTGAAGTTTACTAAGTTTACCATGAAAATACTAGAAACATTCTAGCATGGGTAACCATCTTGATCATCTTGATAATCAAACAGCAACGATGTGGGTTTGGTCAAGTTCTAACTGTGTAATTTTATTTCATGGTCAAAATGTCAACTTCATTTCATTTCTTTTATCTTCAAATATGAAAGATGTCCTAATGTAATAACCTCTAGGTAGATATATCCAGCAACAACCACTCAAAACTTGGATGCCATCGTTTTTGGAAGCTTGAGGTTACTCGACTTTCCTTTGTTTGAGTTGAAAATGTTATTAGACCTCACTATATCTTCTTTTGTAGAGCATGCATTTGATTTCTGAGAGCAAATTTGTCTGAGGTATAATGAAGCTACTTTAATGGTTTAAACTCACTACTCATTATGTTTCCTGATTGTGATTCTGCAGGCCAAAACTGCACTAAAAAATGAGGCATATTTATTGAAGTATGGAAGGAGGGGGAAGCCTAAGTTCTGTCCTTTCAGACTTTCTAACGTATGTAATAGTATTTTAAAACTATCTCTATAGAATGTTATCTTTTTCTTTTGATAGTGGATTATTTATGGAATCTCTTATCTCTCTCTTTCTCTCTCTCTCACACACACAAAACATTTCTAGAGTCAAGACGTGGAATGCATGGGTTTTTGGGATGGGTGAACAGTGGAGAAATTTAGGTTAACCATTTAACTAGAAATTTCTATTGTAGGAGATTAGGCATATTTAGTTGAATCCTTCCTTACCGCTAAAGTAGTGTTGAATCTTGAAGGCTTGGATTCCTATTTTTCAGGCATTTACCTCATTTTTGGAATCAATTTACAATTGACTCTATAAAAAACATGTCATGGGTGGGCAAAGAGGTATCACTAACGATGTTTAATCTTTGTGTAGACTAAGTATAGGTCCTAATGTTTGTGTATAAATTAGTGGCTCCTTAGAGTGATGCTATTGTAGAAACATGAAATTTGTTTCATTTTGAGTTATTCATTAGTGCATTGATAGTATATTGTTTATTCCATAGAATAACTAAACAATGTATGATAAAATTACAGTAAAACCTGTCCTAATATTTTTACTTCCTGTCTTTTAGAAGGAACCTAGGTGTGTCAAGCAATGTTTTTTATTGTTTTGATTTCCATGTAGCACTTACCTGAGCCACGTTTTAGTAGTTTGTGTTTTCTATTTGACATTTGTTGACACAAGTGCTGCAAGTTTTTTGTAACACCATAGATCATGCACTTATTACAAAGTTGCATGTCATAATCATATAATGCAGATTTTTTGGGATTGGGCTTGATTTGTGATGTGACGTCCCCTTTACTTCATTTTTGAGATTACATCGAGAGACTAATAGTGTTGCAGTCCCATAAATCCATTTTAATATTTATCAATGAACTCAATTTCTATAGTGGAGCATTTGATGTGAAGATGATGGACCGGAGATTTTGGAGGAATGAATTAACTGCAGTGGAATTATATCTAAATGACATTGGCTGTGATGTATTTTTAAAATTTTATTTCTATTAAGTCCACTTGAAAATGATTGTGAGATTAGGCATATAGCTTAATTACAATTCGTGTTTTATCTACAGTCTTAGATTACTGTGAATCTTACTGGCCTCAGATACTATCTAGCTTGTGTGGCATCTATGTTTCTATTTATATTGATAGCTAATCTGCATATCAATTGAAAATTGGTTAAATAACACAGTTTAATTTATGTTGATTGAAGTTTACTAATTTTACCATGAAAATACTAGAAAAATTCTAGCATGGGTAACCATATTGATCATGTTGATAATCAAACAACAATGATGTGGGTTCGGTCAAGTTCTAATTGGGTACTTTCAGTTCATGGTCAAAATGTCAACTTCCTTTCATTTCTTTTATCTTCAAAGATGATAGATGTCGTAATGTAACAACCTCTAGGTAGATATATCTAGCAACTTCCACTCAAAAATTAGATGCCATTATTTTTGGAAGCTTGAGCTTACTCAACTTTCCTTTGTTTCAGTTGAAAATGTGATTAGACCTCATTATATCTTCTATTGTAGAGCATGAATTTGATTTCTGAGAGCACATTTGTGTGAGGTATAATGAAGCTACTTTAATGCATTAAACATAGTACTCATTTTGTTTCGTGATTGTGATTCTGTAGGCCATAACTGCATAGAAAAAGGGGCATATTTATTGAAGTATGGAAGGAGGGGGAAGCCTAAGTTTCGTCCTTTCAGAATTTCTAACATTTGTATTAATATTTTAAAATTTTTTCCATGGAATGTTATGCTTTAAATTTTTGTTTTGATAGTGGATTATTTATGGAATCTCTTATCTCTCTCTCTCTCTTTCTCTCTCTCACACACACAAGCAAAACCAATCCAGAGTCTAGACGTCCATGCATTCCTATGCTTGGGTTTTTGGGATGGGTGAAAAATGGAGAAATTCAGGTTAACTATTTAACTAGAAATTTTCAGTGCAGGAGATCATGCATATTCAAATGAATCCTTCCTTGCCGCTAAAGTAGTGTTGATTCTTGAAGGCTTGGATTCATATTTGTGAGGCATTTACCTCATTTTTTGAATCAATTTACAATTGACTCTATACAAAACATGTCATGGGAAGGAAAAGAGGTATCATTAACGATGTTTAATCTTTGTACAGACTAAGTAGAGATCCTAATGGTTGTGTATAAATTAGTGGCTCCTTAAAGTGATGCTATTGTAGTAACAAGAAATTCATTTCGTTTTGAGTTGTTTGTTAGTGTATTTATAGTATATCGTTTATTCCATGTAATAAATAAACAATGTATGATAAAATTACAGTAAAACGTATCATAATATTCCGACTTCCTGTCTTTTAGAGGGAACCTAGGTGTGTCAGGCTATGTTTTTTATTGTTTATATTTCCATGTAGCACTTACCTGAGCCACTTTTTAGCAGTTTGTTTTTTCTATTTCACATTTGTTGACACAAGTGCTGCAATTTTTTTGTAAGACCCCAGATCATGATCTTATTGCAGAGTTGCATGTCATAATGATATAATGCAGAGTTGCTTGGCACAATTGTTGTGGACCTAAGCAACCATATACTTGAATTCAAGTAACTGCAGTAGTACATAGTGGTAAAGAGTTTTCACTATCGAATTTCACATTATGGATGAAGTAAATTCATTACAGTTGGCAAGATGTTGGATGGCCCAACTTCTTTTCAATGACTGAGTGCAATAATTGATCTTTTGATGCATTCCTTACTCTATGGTCATTAAGCAATTCTCCTTCTCAGAAGTGGTCAAAACTTATGAATTTTATACCTAGGCTGATCTTGAGTCATTAAAGGTGTTAATTTTTCAAAGCACACATTTAAAAGAAGACAAAAGATAATTTTTCCAACAATTTTGAAGTTATTCCCCTACAAATATGGTGTCCCCTTTCATAAAAATCTTACGATTCGGTTTGCTTCATTCTAGTGAACAAGTTTGGGACTTTCCATGGATAGTGAGACAATCCCAATTGCATAACTATCAGTTGCTTATTTAAAGCTTGTGCCCACCAGTTTAGTATCTTGAGAAGGTAATAACTCCATTACCATTTCAATAGAATTTGTCATTGACTTGCAATCTGCTATTGAATCTTTTTTGTATTTCTTCACATACTTGGTGTGGGACATAAATATGCTACAGGCTATTCCATTTTCCATTATTCCACTCCTAAACAATGATGAAGTTTTCCCAAATGCCTTTCAAGTGATCCATGTAGATCTCCTTTTTCTCAGTTTTTCAATTATCTAAGTTGTTACCTATAATAATGAAATCATCTACAAATGAGACCATAATGAAAATATTTGTTGTGATTTTTACCTGTGTTGTTTTGATGGTGTTCCTCCTTTAGCACCTCAGTAGTACACTGTAGTTCCCACTCTGAAGAGAAGTGGACCTAGTAGCAACCTTGGTCTATGTGCAAGTGGGTTGAATGCAAAGTTAAGAGAAGCATTATCATGACGCAAGTGTGATGGTAGAGTTTTCCTGTTGTTTTGAAGGTGTTTATCCTTCAAAATTACTTCATCTCAGCAGATATGTTCATCCCGCACCTTCAACAGATGCATACATCCTTGAGATCCATGCAGCAGACTGCAGTTTGCATGTGAGGGTGCATCAACAATGTAGGAGGTGCTTCAACTTTAGGCACCGTATGGTTGTTGTATGCATGCATGCTTGTCTGAATGTTTTCCAGACTTAGAGCCATATTTAGCATTCATTTCTAGGTAGGAGGCACTCTAGTTTAGGAAATCTCTCTCATGCAACTTAGGAACTTTAACCTAGGTAGAGTTAGAGTTAGGAATACCTATTTTAAGTTAGGGGTTGTGCATGGGATGCCTTTATTTTGTAAAAATCTATCTTATCTTCTTATGTAAAAGAAATTTAGGGTGGAGGTGGTGATTCATTCAATGTTTTGTCTGTGTTAGGATTTGAGCTATTGCTGTGTATTTCTTTTCTTCTTTAGTTATTGAATACAGATGTAGTATTGGTAGTTCAGACCTGTGTGTATTTTTTTGTTCATAATTTTTTAGAGTGGCGTGTTTGTACTATGTTCGATAATATGCAGTTTTCATTGAAGTTTAGTCTTTCCATTTCCTAGCTGTTAGGTTAATTTTTCATAGTGAAAAGTCTACATACTATGATATGAAAAATATTACATGGTATCAGAGTGGCAGACCTTAAATCTTCCAAGACTCTGTGTATGTAGAATGTTGATTCCTATGAGAGTGAATTGTCAAAGGATTTTGGTGGGTGTGAGGCCTAGCTTGAGAGTAATGGAATTTAGTTTCATATTTGAATCATTCATTATGCATTGCTATTTTATTTGAAACAAGAATCTCAACTGTAAAAAATTGTATATAGAAAATATTTTTTATTTGAACTTTTAATAAGTAGATGGGTCAATCACTTGAATCTTTTGGTCAATGGAAATAGTAGTAAGTACTTTCTTTCTCCTAAGTTGTGAGGAAGTAGTAAGTACTTTTATTCTACATAGTAGAAGACAATAGTGCCTTATTTTGATTAGTTATAAACCAGGGATAGCTTTCTATATGCATTATATAAAAATATGGAAGGCATTTCAAAATGAAGGAATTTTTCTCCTCACACTTCTCCCATTCAACAATTTTGAGCATTTTGGGGTTTTGGAACAACATTTACAGGCTTGGAGCAGTGATCCTCATCGATTATGTATTTTGTTTCAAATATGTATTGCACCTGGTGCCATTTTGATATATTCATCCTTACATGTTAGATACGATATACATGAGCATAATTTCATCTAAATGTTTATGCATTTTGAGTACACCTGTTGTTTGTTGGAATTGTTTCTTTTTTCCATGTTAAATCTTTCGAAATTACTATGTACATTTTCCAGTTATTTGTTTTCTCTTTTTAGCGAGAAAAAAAATGTATTTCTTAACATATGTTGTTTGTAGGTAACCTTACTCGCAAGATTTATAACAACATGAGGAGGGAGGCTGTTGCAATGCAGATACAGAAGCATGTGCACAGATATAAAGCTCAAAAATCTCAGAAAGCTCAGAAGCACATGCAGTGCGGATACAACGTGCATAGATAGAAAGCTCAGAAAGTGGGCCATTGAGTATGAAGAGCCTATTGCTGAGGCTTTTTCATTAAGTATGAAGAGCCTGTTGCTGAGGGTTTCAAGTTGCTAAGTATGGTTTTGAAGCTGCTGTGGGATCGAAGTTCTAGTATTGAAAAATTCAAAAAGTATTCCTATCGAGGTAAAGTGTGGAAAAACCCTCAATTTTAACCCTAGCCTCTCCCTAGATGAACAGAAGTGCCTAATCAGTCTCTTAAAAGAACACAAGGGGGCATTTTCCTGGGAGTACATAGACATGAGGGGTATTCCCTCTAACCTGTGCACCCATCATATTTATATTAAAAGTGACTCCCGGCCTGTGTGCCAACCTCAATGATGAATGAACCCCAATCTTAGGGAAATAGTGAAGGAAGAAATTCATAAACTCTTGGAAGCCGGATTTATATATCCCATTTTAGATAGTGAGTGGGTGTCCCCACTCATAATAGTACCCAAGAAAAATGGTAAATGGAGAGTCTTTGTGGACTATAGAGAGCTAAACAAGGCAACACGAAAGGATAATTTTCCCTTTCCTTTTATCGATCAAGTAATCGACACCTTATCGAGAAAGAAGTTCTTCTCCTTCCTCGATGGGTTTAGCAGGTACAATCAGATCCAGATTGCTCCTAAAGACCAAGATAAAACTACCTTCACCTATCCATGGGGAACTTTTGCTTACAAAGTGCTTCCCTTTGGTTTATGCAATGCACTAGCAACATTTCAAAGAGCTGTGATCGGCATATTTTCAGAATTAGTTAATGATAGTATGGAAATTTTTATGGATGATTTTACTCCTTATGGCAAGGATTTTGAAGAAGCATTGAAAAATTTGGAAAAGGTTTTAACTCGCTGTGAACAGACCCAACTCTCTTTAAGCACTGAAAAGTTCCATATGATGATGAGTGAAGGAGTAGTATTGGGGAATTTCATCTCTGCTGATGGCATCCAGGTGGATCCCTCAAAAATCAAGGTAATAAAAAATATACCTACTCCTGTAACTCAAAAAGAAGTGCGAAGTTTCCTAGGGCATGCTAGATATTAATGAAGATTTATAGAAAACTTTTCCAAACTTGCCTCTCCTTTGTTTTCACTGTCAATGAAGGACGCGCAATTTGTTTGGAATGAGGCATGCCAGACAACATTTGTTAAAATTAAGGAGAAGCTGTCCACAATTCCCATCTTAAGAGTACCTAATTGGACCCTGGCCTTTCATATTTCTTTAGATGCTTCTGATACTGCCATTGGAGCAGTTTAAGGACATTAGGATGGTCAAGTACCTTATTCAGTTTATTATATTAGTAAAAACTTAGCCCCTACTGAACATAATTATACTATCACTGAGAAGGAGTTCTTAGCCTTTGTTTACTCCATTAACAAATTTCGACATTATACTACTGGATATCCTACATTTGTGCATGCTGACCACTCTGCCATCAAATATCTAATGAATAAACCTGTTAATAATGCCAGGGTGACTAGATGGATTTTATTATTACAGGAGTTTTATATTACCATTATAGACAGACCTGAAAGAGAAAATGTTGTCATTGATTTCTTATCTCGTTTCACTAACAGTGATGATAATTTGCCTGTTGAGGACTCTTTTCTAGATGAACACTTATTTGCAGTTTCAGCTTACTCCCCTTGGTATGTAGATGTCACTAATTACTTGGATGCATGACAGATTCCAGCACATTTGTCCA
This sequence comes from Pseudotsuga menziesii, assembly GCA_001517045.1. NCBI lineage: Eukaryota > Viridiplantae > Streptophyta > Pinopsida > Pinales > Pinaceae > Pseudotsuga > Pseudotsuga menziesii. The sequence continues at coordinate 71,221 of LPNX011147612.1, forward strand.
AAACGGAAAAAAAGAAAATTATTCAGCAAAGTGCCAGGTATTGTTGGGTAAATGGTCATCTCTTCTACACAGGACCTGATCTTGAGATCAGAAGGTGTGTAAGAGAAGATGAGATATTCCATATTTTGAAGGCTTGCCATCATGAGCCTTGTGGGGGGCATTTTGTAGACAGAAGGATAGGACAGAAAGCGCTGAGAATGGGTTGCTATTGGCCGACCCTTTTCAGGGATGCAAAAAGATATGTCCAATCTTGTGATAGTTTCGAGAGGATTGGCAAACCCAATAGATTAGATCAAATTCCTCTTCAACCAAAATTAGTGGTTGAACTTTTTGATAGGTGGGATTTATATTTTATTGGTCCTGTCAGCCCTCATTCTAAGGAGAAATCCTACATCTTGGTCTGTACCGACTACATGATGAAATGGGTAGAAGCTGTGGCTCTAGTGAAATCCAATGACCAGGCTGTGATTGATTTCCTGTATAGTGAAATCTTTACGTGTTTAAGGGTACCCAAGGAAGTGGTTACCAATGGAGGACCATAGTTTGTGTCGCATCAATTTGAAGCTCTACTACAGAAGTACCATATTCAGCACCGGATAGCTTCACCCTACCATCCCCAAGCCAATGGCCAGGTTGAAAGCACTAACAAAGTCATTGAAGCTATCCTTACCAAGACAGTCAAGATCCATCGTAGAGACTGGGCTAACAGACTTCTAGAAGCATTGTGGTCTGATAAGTTCACAGGATGAGATCCTTCTGAAATATGAAGAGAAATTAAGGCTCAAAAGTAGAGCTACTTGGATTGAGGCGGGTGACAAGAATACGAAGTTTTTTCATAAGTTTGCTTCTTTTCGTAGAAATTTAAACTCGATCTGGGAAATTTGTGATGAATTTGGTAATTTAACATGTTCTCAAGATAAGATAAAATGTGATCTACAAAAGCACATTTTAAATTCCTCTTCAAAGATCAGAAAAAATCCCTAATAGGTAATCAACTTAAAGTGCTTGAGGATTTCCCCTCTTTTTTTACTAAGGAAGAAGGTATGGAGTTGGGTAAAGAAATCACTATTGACGAAGTTCAGAAGGTACTATCAAGGTTTTCCAAGGACAAAAGTCCCGGACTTGATGGGTGGACAGTAGAGTTTTTTTTTCTTTCTTGGACTTTTTGGGAAAATATTTACTCGATGTTGCAGAACTCTCTAGAAAGAAGGGTTATATGTCAGGTGATATTAATGAAATCTTCATCACTTTGATTCCAAAAAAGGACTTTCCTGTTACTTTCTCAGATTTTAGGCCTATTTTTCTCTGTAATTTGGTATACAAAATGGTGACTAAGATAATTCTAGACATAATAAATCTTATGCTATCTAAATACATATCAAAAGAACAATTTGGATTTTTAGACAATACACAAATACTTGATTCTATTGGTACTAATCAAGAGTGTTTACACTCTGTTAAGACAAAAAACTTAAGTTCAGTGATAATGAAGCTTGATTTAGAAAAGTGCTACGACAAAGTCAATTTGGATTTTGTGAGGTTGGTACTTCTTCAGATTGGTATCCCTGAACATCTTATGAACTAGATAATGGCTTGTGTCTCTTTCGCTAACTTTGCAGTTCTAATCAACAGTTCCCCTACATCATTTTTCAAGAGCTCTGGAGGCTTGAAACAGGGATTCCCTCTCTCTCCTTTCTTATTCTTACTTATGATTTAAAGTTTTAGCATATTAATTTCTAAAACACGTGATGAAGGAAAACTTTCAAGTATAAAATTTTTAGATGTTATATTTATTTCTCACTTACTTTTCATTTATGATGTTATTCTCTTTGGACTGGATAATATCAAAGAATGGAAGATTATGCATACTCTTCTAGATCTCTTCTGCAATGATACAAGTATGGAAGTACATATTGAAAATTCTTGCTCCTATATTCATAAGATTCAACGAGACTCTTTTTTAGTTTAAGGTAGAGAAGGTGGAAATTGGTTTTAAATATTTGAGTTTTTCCCTAAAACCTAAAAGATACAGAGTTAAATTTTCATTTTGGATTATTAAGAAGATTGAAAAGAGGATTTCAAATTGGGATTTTAGATTTCTCTCTTTAGGAGGCATGCTTACATTAATCAAAGCTACTTTGCAAAGAATACATGTTTACCTATGTTCTTGGGTTAAGCTCCCAACTTCCATTATCAACACCATCAGGAACAAAATTTTTCACATTTTATGGTAAGGTTCAGGTTCAGAGAGAAAATTTCATTTGGCTCCTTCGGAAACTTTGGCTACTCCAACTGATCAGGGAGGATGGGGTATAAAAAATATGGTATTATTTAACTATGCTATTTGTTTTAAATCTTGATGGAGAGGTCTCTTCGATTAGAGTTTGTGGAGTGAAGTGATGAAAACAAAGTATCTGAAGAATATTTCAATGGGCACTTTGATTAGAAACTCAGTCTTTAATACTAAATGTGTCTCGGTGGTCTAGAATAGATTTCTCAAAGTTATACATTGGCTGAAAAAGAGGATTTGTCGGAATATAGGAAATGGAAAAAATATACTCACTGGTATTTATCCTTTTGTAGGAGAATGACTGCCCATATTTTCTACTGGAAATTACAAAGAACCTTTCTTGGATTAACATGAAGACCCTGTATTTATTGAAGAGACCTAAAAGGGATGTCCTAAAAGGGGGCTACTGGATGAAGTCTAGAGATCTAGGATTCAATGGCATCTGGGTTGTTCAATGGGAAACACTCATCCATAAGTTGAATTATGCTGGAATTAAACTCAACTATGAGATTGATATTCTAGTATAGCCTGAAAACAAAAAAAAATGGGATCATTATAGCCAAATTGGCTTATGATTTTATAATCAGAAATGGTACAAAATAAGAGCAAAGATGGTGGTATAAATGGCTGTGCAAATGGAATATTCGCTGAATTTTTTTTTGGTGGCTCACTCTTAAGAATAAAAAACATACCTAGAACAATCTGTTCAAAAGTGGGTGGCAAGGCCCAAGCTTCTTCCCTCTTTGTACGAAAAGTTATGAAACTGGATTCCACCTTCTTGTGGATTGTAATTTCTGTTTACAGGTTTGGAAAATTGTTAAAGAATGTTTGGGAATTAGTACAGACTGGGGTGCCGAAAATCTGGAGAATTATTTTTTTAATTGGTTTCAAAATGGAGTATCTTACAATCTTCTGCCTATTTTCATCTCTTGGTCTATTTGGCTGAGAAGGAATCAAGCAATTTTTCTGGAGACAAATCCCATTGCACTTATTTGTGGAATTAGAGGCATAAACATTTTCAAGGATTATGAGAAAACTATCTGCATAAAAAAAATTCAAAATTTTTTGTCCTCCTGTTGATGTTGCCTCAAGTGCTGTTGGTTATTTTAATGGAGCCTCTAACCTCAACCATTGTAGTTGTGGCATGGTTCTAGTTTTAAACACGGATCATTTTTTAAATCTCTGTACGAGTGGAGGACTGGGATCCAACACAAGATATGAGATTCTAAGCTTATTTGGGCTCCTACTTTTTGCTTCTCTTATTGGTATTTCAGATATCAGTGTTCCTAGAGACTCCAATCTCTTAATCGATTGGTTAAATGGTTCTTGAAACCTACAGGTGTTATTACTTAAAAATTGGATTTAGAAAGTTCAAGATATCAGAAGAACCTTTGAACATATCTCTTTTAGGCATATTTCTAGGTGTTTTAATACATTTGCGGATGCACTTTCCAAAACATCCATTTCTCTTAAATTTGGCTTTGTTAGATTTCAATAATTTATGGATGGATTTTTGATCCAAGAAGGTGAAACAAATCGTCTCGAGCTTATGTACCTTTGACTAGATGGGGATTTTTGTCATTTTTGGTCTAATAGGGTTGTTTTTTTTCCTTTCTAATAGTTAGATCCTTCATGGACTGAAGGTATTTTTGAATAAAACTGTCTAAAAAGACGTTTGGCATATGCAACTTTTTGAATTCCCTTTATTAATATAATAGCAGGAAAAGTTTTTTTTGAAAGTGTTGGACCATAAAATTAATAACACAAGTAATTGTGTCAATTATTTTTCATTTGTTTCTCTTTTCTTTCAAGGTCAAGTGTTGGACCATTATTATTATTATTATTATTATTATTATTTTGTCATGTGTGTTTCTTTCTTTTCAAGGTAAAGTGTTGGACCATTATATGAAAAAGAGAAAATTGTGAATTGTTAAGTTTAAAATTTGCTTTTAAACATAAATCATTTACTTTCCCATTACTAATACAAGTTTGCATTATAAATAAATTCAGATCATTAATAACTTGTCATGAAATTACATTTTAAATCTTATTCAAAACATTTTAAATTTTTAATTACATTTCAAACCTTAATCAAAACACTTTGATTTTTTTTTAATACCAGCCTAGATCCAAATCCTAGGCTCTATCAAGTGCCGAGAGGGATCAAATTTCCTGAGGTGCAAACCTCTCCTTGAAAAGCACCTTGAGTGCAATACCTGAGAAGAGGTTTGCACCTCGGGAGATTTGATCCCTCTCGGCGCTTGATAGAGCCTAGGATTTTTATTTCACCAACACTGACAATGTGAAAATCTACATGTGAGAATCACGTCTTGCACTCTCAACCACAATATTATAAATGAGAGGAAGTAGATTTTCTTTTTCTCCATCATTATTTCACCAACACTGACAATGTGAAAATCTACATGTGAGAATCACCTCTTTTCACAATATGAATTTTTAAGTTTAGTTCTTATATCCTGTAACATTTTTTAATTTTACTGTTAAAGAATTTTTTTTTAAATTAAACTTAATGCTTGTTACTACTGAAGTTCACCACTAAAAACTAAGCCTATATCATATCCCATTTTGAATCATATCCTTTTTTCTTAATGATATACTTTTTTATTTTGAATGATATACTTATTTTGAATGACAATGAAATTTTGTAAAATCTGATCTGTAATTTTGTAAATGGATTCTCAAACCTAATATCATTAAAACCACACTAAGTTTTACAAGTTTTTGTAGAGTTTTGAAATAGATTTGGCAAACCATTCTCCTTAAAAGAACTCCTTGTCGCAATATCAATAATCAAAACTTGTAATTCCAATACCTAATTCATTAACAAAAAGTGGAAAAAATTGCAAGATTACAATTGCAATCCTAATATTGTGTACTCTGTGTTGACGTAATGTTTGTACAAAGTTGATTCTCGTAATTGCATATTTTATATAATGCATTTCCCCATAGATAGCTAAACTTATCATGTTACATATCAAAAGAAAGATTTTCACCCTTTGTTGTTAAAAACTCCGATTCTATTGGCAACGTGTTCTGGTTCTTGATATTCACTTCAGCCTAGAGAGAATTGCCAGACATCACAAATTTTAATAATCCAAGTCTCCTTTTCACAACTGAAGTAAGTCTTCAGGAAAGGGCCCGCCATATGAAATTATGTAGACATTTTAATTTTTGTTAGAGTAGATTTAATTGTTTTCCTTTTGCTTTATTTTTTTTATTGACTGCATATTGCTTTCTCCACTTGTTTCATTCTTGTATTTAATTATTCAAATTTTGTTTATAACAAATATTTCCTGAAATTGGTTTAATTTTCGTTAATCACCTGTATGCAAAAATGGTTTAATTGTATGAATGGAGTCTACGTTGTTCTATACCTCCATCATGAACAATTCAATCCACTTACAGTTTTCACATGATACAGGACGGTCTTTGTAAGTTGCATTTTGGTTGAATAAATTCCATTATTTTCAATTCAATTCCCATTCATTCTTAAAATCCACTGTCATAGCTTTACATTTTGTACATATGTTTAGTAATCAATAGTTCGCAATGGATTCTGTATCGTTGTTTTGGTATTTTGTCATAGGAAGCACTGTTGTGATATTCTTGGTTTTGAATGTGTGGAGAAGGCAGACTTTCTGCGGGCTTCCTCCCGGACCTGCAGGATGGCCTGTTTTAGGAAATCTATTGCAGTTGGGTAAGAAGCCCAACGAAACACTCTTCAACTTGGCCACCAAATATGGGCCACTCATGACTCTCTCTTTCGGAATGAGAACCACAGTGGTGGTCTCGTCTTCTGCCATGGAAAAGGATCTAAAAACCCATGACCACATATTCGCAGGCCGGATCATCACACAGGAAGCCAAAGCTCTTTCCCACAACATGAACTCGATGGTCTTTCTCCAATATGGATCCCATTGGCGCATGCTGAGACGTGTGTCCAATACCGAACTCTTCTCTCTGAAGAGGCTAGAAGCTCAGCAACATCTGAGAAGAGATCAAGTAAATCGAATGATTCAACAAATTTTTCAAGACGCCGTTAAGGGACAGTGTGTGGAAATTGCACACATTGCTTTCCATTCCTCGTTTAATCTGTTAGGAAACATGGTCTTCGGTAAAGACGTGTTCGGTCCTGACTTGTTTGAAGCTTCTCAAGAGCTGAAAGATGCCATTGCTAAAGTGACAAAGCTTCATGCAACTCCCAATATGGCATACTTTTTCCCCTTCCTTCAATTTCTGGATCCGCAGGGCGTGCAACGTAATATGGAAATCCAGTTGAAGAAGATGTATGATGTTATGGACATATTCATAGAGGATCGACTGAAACGAAACGTAGATCAGGCGAAAGCACAAACAGAAGTTACAGTGAAAAGGATCTCTTGGATGTTTCTCTTCCATAATATTCACTTTCACTATTATTTTTTGCCGACATGCTGATCTCTCCCATAATATTCACTTTCACTATTATTTTTTGCCGACATGTTAGTAACGTTACATCACGTGACAAGATCTCTCCCATAATATTCACTTTCACTATTATTTTTTGTCGACATGTTATTAACGTTACATCACGTGACAAGATCTCCCCCATAATATTCACTTTCACTATTATTTTTTGCCGACATGTTAGTAACGTTACATCACGTGACATCACATGACAAGATCTCCCCCATACTGGGCTGTAGAGCGCCTCTCGGCGCAACAATTTTACATAATAAAAATATATAACATATCTTCTCTAATAATTAAAAAGAAATCTAAATTTCAATATACTGTTTGATGTTTGATTTTAAAATTACTTAGTTAATTTTACATCTACATCTATGAATCTAAAAACCCACAAATAAAACCAAGTACTCAAGTAAAAGATTAACCGAACATTTACATTATAATTACATTTTAAAAACCCATGGATGAAACAAGTTATACCCTTGAACATAAAAGTGAAAAAGGAAAGCTAAATTACCTTTTTATTGGTTTATTTTTTATATCTTTTGTTCAAGCCTAAAAGTTCTTAAATAGAAAAGTGAGAAGGAAAAACACATACTTACCAAGGTTTTTTTATTCTATTTCTTCTTAACATTGAAAAGTCTCTTTGTATTTGTATTGAACTATATTTACACCTTTAAAAAAATTATTATTATTTTTTAAATATTGTCTGTGAGATAATAAAATTTATTTTTTTAATTTTATAATCATAATATCACATATCCATACAAAAACACCTATTTCTATCTTTGTGAAATAACTATTAAATATGACTTATTTATTTAAAAAAACATAACAAAAACAAAAAACCATGAGTTGACAATGTCTTTGTGAATAAAATATACATAACAAAAAGCACGAGTTGACAATGTCTTTGTGAATGTTTTTTTTTGGTAAAGTTCATTTGTAAAAAAAAAGTCATGACATTTGAGTAAAGTTTATTTGCAAAAAAAGTCATGAAATTCCAATAAAGTTATTTGCAAGAAGTTGCTAAATTTTTTTGAGCATCCAAGTTCGGAAGGTTATATGACAATTGTTAAACATGAGCCTTTCATGACAACAAGAATTTGATCTCTTCCAATCAGACATTGTTTTCAAGTTGGAAATGCATATACTATTACTTAAAATTGTCATATGAAAATAGTGGGGCGGATTATTGCTTAGTATTTGAAAATTATAGCATGAAAGTGGAATTTTAAATGTATTGAATGATTGACCTAGATGATAGAAAATGTTTTCAATAAACATAATGTGTCATTTGCATGAATGAAATTATTAAGATGAATGAAATAATAGTGACATATAACAATGTAAATTAGCTTAATGCATCAACATTGAAGTGCACAAAACACTAAACATATTGAGATTATCCGCATAAACATTAAGATGCAAATAGAAATATAGAGAAATATCAATGTAAATGATCATGCTAATAACAATATAACAATGTAAATTATCACTAGCGAACTCAGTAAGATCTAGTTTTTATTGCCTTTATCTATTAAGAAAGAACAAAACCTACATTTGTTTATATAAATCTTCTTCATGTGCATCTTAATGCCACTGGGCATGGAAGGAAATTAATAATATAATATATTTTTCATAATGAAATAAAGATAATCTTCTTAGGTTATTACACGAAGTGCTTGAAATTTGTAAATATTTATGCTTGCCTAAAATATTTAAAAATTTAAACATTAGTATTAGATGTAACCCGATCAATTTAATGGAAACCAAATTTATCAATGCCCACCTTATTTTAGTAGTTTTTGTTTGAGTAATGGAAAAGGAGCTTTGATATAGATAATAGATTTATTTTTACACCAATGTGCGAGTTTCCACAGATTGTTAAGTTCTCTAAAGAGATTATAATTCATGTACAAGAAGAGGCATTTGATACATATATATTTTGCATATGGTGGAGTAAACATGAATCCTAATTTGAAATACTTTTCAAGGTATTCGTTGAGAATTAGAATGATCGATGTTCCTACCCATTATTGACATTTGATGAATATGTCCCTTACATATAGTGGAGTAGACATGAATCCAAATTTGAATTTTTTTCACCCATTATTAACATTTGATGAATATGTCCCTTACATATAGTGGATTAGACATGAATCCAAATTTGAATTTTTTTCAAAGTATCGAGTGAGATGTAGAATGACGAGTGTTCCTGCCCATTATCAAAATTTAAGGCTCACAAAGTCAATTGTGGTGAAATCACCACATCTTTTCACAAGTCCCATAAAATTTCAAGCCTCAAGATATGATGCTTAAACTCAATGATTCTTTGCACATGATTATGGAGGCTATATATTCATTGTCACTAACTAGACCAAGACAATATGAGGTGCATGTTTAATTTTTCCCAACAACTATTATACTAGATCGACCTTCAAAAGCGAAATTCATTTAGAACATTTGCAATGGTTAATTAGCTTTGAATCATTATATAATCCTGAAATATGCATTAAGCCCGGAGAAATTCACTTTACAGTCAGGATGGCATGGGATTTCAGATTGGAAATTGCCATATTATCAAATCGAAAGACTTGGTTGAATTATATGTTAATAATGAAAATTAAACTAGATGTGTTTACAGGAAAGTTTTGTAACCTAAAACTAGATGTGTTTACCAGAATTTTTTGTAACAGGCATAACCAACATCAATTTTACTTGTGTAACTTATTTCATGAAGTATATAGTGCATGGTTGGGATAAATAAAGTAAATGTACTATGAGTGGTTGAAGGCCTCTCATGTAATATCCTCTCTTTGTATTAATGAGCTTCAATACTTTTCCTACGTGGATATTTCCCCTTATGGGGTTTTACCACATTAAAATTGATGTTTGTTATGGTGTTTTTCCTTGATTTCTTGTCTCTTATTTCAACAAGTGGTATTAGATCTCGTGAGAAAGAGAGTGCTGCTAGAATGTCTGATTGTGGAAAGGAGAGAGTTGATGGATCATTTTTTGCTGCTAAATTTATGACGTCCGCTCCTCACCATCGCTTCCTATGCAAAAGAGAAGATGGAGCAACCCGGTAGCATGAAGAGGAGGAAGAAATTTCGACTATTGGAAGGAGCTGCGTGTAGGGAGAATCTTGGTTGCATGAAGAGGAGTGTAGGGAGAATCTTGGTTGCATGAAGAGGAGGAAGAAACGTTGGTTGTGGAGATCCCATGCGTGGAGAAGAGGAGAGGTATCAATTGCTGGAGGATCCATTGTGGAGAGGAGAACGATGGTGGAGATCCCAGGTGTGGAGAAAATGAGATTTTTCGTGAGTGGAGTGGAGAGGAAGCCATCCTAAAACCTATGAGTGGAGTGGAGAGGAATCCATCATGCAACTTGTTCATGGAGAAGGATCAGAGCGTGTAGAGCCCCATTGCTCATTGCTGCTGCTGGAGGGTCATGAAGTTGTTGTTGCTACCATTGCATCTCGTCGATGTTGGCCGCCTACTACTACCTAGACGTGGACATGGACCATGAAGTGACCATGGAGAAGGGGTGTTGAATTGAGAGAATACAGTATAATTTTTTAAATTATTAAAAACAAATTTCATTATTTTTATAAGAATGTCTATTATAAAGTTTGAAATTGAGAAGTTTAATGGTAAAAATAACTTTAAGTTATGGAAATTAAAGATGCGTATTTGTTAATAAAACATAGCTTACATAAATCCCTAGATGGTAAAATAAGGAGACTCCTAACTATGAAAAATGACGAATGGGAGGAATTAGATGCCGTAGCACTTGGCAAAATTTGATTATGTCTTGTGGATGATGTGTCCTTTAACATTATTGAAGAAAAGTCAACAACAAGCCTATGGAACAAGTTAGAAAGTATGTATATGAAAAAATATTTGACAAACATAATTTACGTTAACAAACAACTGTATGATATGAGAATGAAAGAAGATACAAAGACAACTGATCTTTTGAATGTTTGTAATACTCTTATTTTCTAGTTGACTACTATGGATGTTAAAATTGATGATGAAGATAAAGCAGTCAATCTTTTATGTACCTTACCTGAATCTTGGGGTCAAGTAGTTTCTTCCATAAGCCTTAGTACAACTGATACTTTGGAATTTGACACTGTTTTTAAAGGATTGTTGTCTAGGGAGTTGAGAAATAAATCTAGTTTTGAAACTTATACACCTTAAGATTTGGTTGTTAGAGGTCGATCCAAATAAATATGAGAAAAGTAAAGAGGTACTTCCAGGTCTAATTCAAAGGGAAGAAAGAGAAAATTAAAATGTTGGTACTATAACAAGACTCGTCATCTCAAGAAGGACTATTGGAAAAGACAAGAATCCAAGAAATATGACTCCAAATCTAAGGAAAATTCAGTTAAGTTTGATACAAGTATGATCGATGAGGTTTCCTCCGTTTGTAGGGTTTTTGAATATACTTAAGAATGGCTATTAGATTCTAGTTCTTCGCACCACATCTGTCCTCGCAAAGATTGGTTTTCTTCCTATCAAATAGTTAATGATGGTATAGTTCTTTGAGGAGACAATCATTCATGTAAGACTGTTGGGGTTGGAAGTGTTAAAATTAAAATGTTTAATGGATTTATAAGAACACTAAAATATGTTAGACATGTGCCTAAATTAAAGAAAAAATTAATTTCTTAGGGAGTGTTGGATTCTTTTGGTCATAAGTTTACAGGTTTAAGTGGAGTACTAAAAATATCTAAGGGTTGTTTAGTGGTCATGAAGGCACCAAAAATAGGAAACCTTTACAAACTCGTTGGATGAACTCAAGTTAATGATACATCGTTAGTGTCTGAAGAGATGCCATGATCCACTCAATTACATAATAAACGTATTAGTCATATGAATGAGAAGTGTAACATACCCATAAACCTAAACAGCTACATCGAGGTACAGTGTGAAAAATTTAAACTCATAACCTTTACGGTACACAAATTTAATTAATCCCATAAAATACTGAGCTTAACCAATCCCACGGATTGAAAATATAACCAGTCCCAAAATACATCTTATGTATCTTTCTTAATTTCCAATATGATCCTTATTTAATAGGAATACTTCGATATAAACAACATAAGCAGTCTAAGATTAAAAAGATTCGCTATCACTAAAATCCTAAGGTCTTCTCATCGTGTAGTAAAGGAATTCAAGGTTGTTGTTCCTATTAAATTAAAGTACCACTTTCTTCATTGAGTAATCCCAATAGAAATGCATATTCAAGGTTTATATAAATGTTAGGTTATACATATTTCCCTTAAGTTCACACACCTCTTCTTACCCTTTCCTTGAATATTTCCCTTAAGTTCACACACCTGTTCTTACCCTTCCCTTGCATGGATATTCAAGTATGTCCTTGAGATACAATCCAAACCTTCAAGTGACTCAACACATAAGTATTAGGAGATTCTTAGTATTTCATTAAATAACAACGAATACTAAAAATTGCAAACAAGATATATACAATATATTGATCACATAATTGTTCTTTGGATGAAGCCACAGTAAATCATCTTGTTCTTTGGTTACAGTTAATACATTCCATAACAAGAATCTTATAAGGTTCCCACTTTTCTAGGAAATATCACAAGAGAAGAGACGTAAAACTCATGTGTCCGCTGTCGAGTAAAAGACAGGGTTAGATAGTTACACCTTGGTGAATAAATGAAAATCTATCTCTATAACAAGTCAAATTACATATTTAGATATGCATAAATTGTATAATTGATATCCACCATACTATCGTCATAAGCAACTAATTTTCCATTCACCCTTGTGGAACATATATAGTCGTATGCTTAATTTCTAGATCACAAGTACACTAAGGTGACATATCTCAGATCTAGGCTTATGTGTTCAATACATATAAACTTGTCACAGGTTAAAATACTAACGCGTCCTTCAGATCTGAGTCTGAATACGCAAAGGATTATCCAAGAATTACAAAGGTTAAAAATTAGTAACCTCATCCTTCAAATTTGAGTCTGATCACAAAAAGGGACTATCTTAAAGAAAATGCAGAGGTTAAAATACAACTTCAATCAACTTCAATCAACTTTAACACAGCAATTTCACACAATTCAAGGATCAGTTCTTTAACACAACAATTTCACACAATTCATGGATCAGATCTCATAAGTAAAATGCACATTGATTTCACTCCAATCGCGGATCGGTTCTTAAATTCAATACACAAGAATTTCAACGATACACATAGGATCCAAATGAAGTAAGTGATTCCATCAAATGGATACATGGATTCAAAGTGTTGGAACATTCAAATGCAGACAGTAAATCCAAAAGAAAATGCATACCAGAACAAAATCCCAAAATGCAGACGCATACCGTTCTGATCAGAATGTAGACAACAAAAATGGAAGGCTCATTCTCCTGTTTAAAATCAAAGGATTATCCAAGAATTGCAAAGGTTAAAAATTAGTAACCGCATCCTTCAAATTTGAGTCTGATCACAAAAAGGGACTATCTTAAAGAAAACGCAGAGGTTAAAATACAACTTCAATCAAATCATGGATCGGTTCTTTAACACAGCAATTTCACACAATTCATGGATCAGTTCTTTAACACAACAATTTCACACAATTCATGGATCAGATCTCATAAGTAAAATGCACATTGATTTCACTCCAATCGCGGATCAGTTCTTAAATTCAATACACAAGAATTTCAACGATACACATAGGATCCAAATGAAGTAAGTGATTCCATCAAATGGAGACATGGATTCAAAGTGTTGGAACATTCAAATGCAGACAGTAAATCCAAAAGAAAATGCATACCAGAACGAAATCCCAAAAGGCAGACGCATACAGTTCTGATCAAAATGCAGACAACAAAAATGGAAGGCTCATTCTCCTGATTTCCCCAAGACGCAGACAGGAAAAAACCCAATCATGCTGGACGCATCATCCCCATTTTCTCCATCATAGAGTGATTGTATCTAAAATCAAATAACACTCCTCTTGGTTCCCCAAGGGCCAAGTGGTGCAAGCAAATCTCCACGCATCTTTTCATCAATGAGACAAATCCCTAAATTATCTCCAAGGGGTATCGTATCCTTATACATATCTCATTGCTTGTGTTAATTTTTGTCCCCATGTTAAATAGTCGACCATCTCAATGCCCATATTGCTCAATGGATATTTATTACTTCAATGTGTATTAATCAAACATGAGGGTGTGTATTATAATAATTAAATAAATTGGTTCATAACTCGATCTTTTGAAAAATCTAATAAAGATGAAGTCGCCTTCCTTTTCCTAGGGACTTACTCCTTTCTCTTAATGAGCATTCCCCACTAAACATTAAGCAAGTAGAGATGTTGGTTGTAACGAAAGCGTTATCTCTACAAAATATATATATATATATATATATATATATATATATATATAACATAATAACCATAGTTTGTTTGAGTTAACAATACTAATTACTTTTCTTCAAAATGTTTGAAGTTAACATTGTTTAAAGGCTGGATATTTTTAAGAATTTATAAACCATGTGAGCTTCCCTTAATAAAAGTTTCATTCTTAGAGGAATGGTAAATAATTAACTACTTTCCATTTTTAGGTGAGTAGAATATAATCAAAAGTGTAGTATGGTATGACCTTTTACTCACTAAGGTCATTTATGTATCTTTTACTTGCTTGTTTAAGTTGTCAAACTAGAGATATAAATTCACTCCTACAAGTGATGCTTATTCCTTTCCACACATTTTTATCGGTTAGTTATCCGTAATTAGGTTATATAAAAAAGGTTAATATTCTTAAGGACTTCTATAGAGAGTCTCCCCCTAGTGGATTTGTCCTCAATCATTTTTGTCGTGTCATGCTTTCAGCCTCCTAACCCTATCGATTGCATCCATTATTTTTAGGAAGTAGGATATGTACTTACAATGACGTATACCTACACCTTGTGTTTCAAGTTGAGGTAGTAAGGGGATGTTACAAGAAGGTAGTTTAGGTATTAATGAATCGTAAATTTCTTCCAAATCTAAAAACATTGAATTTGATGTTTTGTAGACATTGTATATTTGGAAAACAGTGTAGACAAAAATTCAAAGAAGGTAGTTATGTTAGTAAAGGTGTTCTTGGTTACATTCATTTTGATTTGTGGGGTTCGTCTCCTACTATTTCCTATTGGTGATCATCATATTATGTATTGTTTATAGATGATTTTTCAAGGAAAGTTTGTGTCTATGTCTTAAAAAGAAAAGCTAATGTGTTTAACACGTTTAAACAATTTAGAGTTACGGTGGAGAAAAGAACTAGCAGGACAAAAAAGTGTTTAAGGACAAATAATGGAGGTGAGTTTACTTCTTTAGAGTTTGAAAAGTATTGCAAAGAAGAAGGGATTGCAAGACATAAAACGAATGTATACACTCCTAAGCAAAATGGCGTTGCAGAGCGCATGAATAGGAATCTTCTAGAGAGAGTAATGAGCATGCTTAGTAATGCTAATTTGGGACAAGAGTTGTGGGCATATGAAATTTATACTACTATTTATCTAATAAATCGATCACCATCAATGGAATTAAATTGTAAAATTCTTGAAGATGTACTGACTCGTCATCCCTGTGATTATTAGATTTTGAAAATCTTTGGTTGAAGCTTATGAACTTAGTTGTAAAAATCAGTGTTCTAAGTTAAACACTAGATAAAGGAGCCACATTTTTTTTGGATATGATGCTGTAACAAAAGTATATAGATTGTTGGATCCTACTTCCCGCAATATCATCATTAACAGAGATGTATTTTTTTATGAATATTCTCTCATTAAATAAAAAAATGTAAAAGTTGATGTGCAACATGAAGAATTATTGTCAAAACAACTAGTTCAGTTGGAGAACCAATATTCTCATGACTCAAAGAAGCAAGAATAAGTTTTTGGTGACAAAGAAGTCATAGAAGATGAGGAAATTCAAGAAAATGTGGAAACCCCATAATCTACACCAAGAAGATCAACAAGGGTGATAAATCCTCTTAAGAGGTATACTGATTTTGTTTCGTATGTTTCATTTATTTATGATGGAAAACCTTCTTGTTTTCAGGAATGCATTGATTGTGTTGACAATTCTATGTGGAAGATGGCAATGAAAGAAGACTCATGGATTCTTTGGATAAAAACAAGACACAGGAATTGGTTGAATCCCCAAAGATAGAAAAGCAATTGGATGTAAATGGGCCTTCAAGTTGAAGAAAGGGGTTGATGGTATGGTTGAAAGATACAAAGCTAGATTGGCCGCAAAAGGGAACTTTCAGATGTAAGGTATTGACTATCATGATATTTTTTCACCAGTTGTCAAGCTTGTATCTATTGGTATTATGTTAGCACTATTTGCATTGCTTGATTTGGAATTAGAACAACTAGATGTTAAAACAACTTTCTTACATGGAGATTTAGATGAGGATATTTCTATGGAACAACCAGAAGGTTTTGTGTAACATCATAAAGGAAGATTAGTTTGCAAGCTCAAGAAATCATTATATGGATTGAAATAGTTACCCAGTAAATGGTACAAGAAGTTTGATTCTTTCATGGTGATTCAAGGTTATACTAGACATGAATGTGATCATAGTTTATATTTCAAAATGTTGAATGACATATTCATTAACTTAGTGTTGTATGTTAATGATATGCTTATTGTGAGTAAAAGGATGGACGAGTTAACAGGTTGAAGGCTAAGATGGCTAGGAATTTTGATATGAAGGATATTGGAGCTGCAAAACAAATTTTTGGTATTGAAATACACAAAGACAGAGGAAATGGCAAGCTTAGTATTTCACAGGAGAAGTGTGCTCAGAAAATACTTGTAAGATTTGAAATGAATAAGGGAAAACCTATGAATGTTCCTTTGGCTTCCCATTTTAATATTTTTTTAGGTTTATGTTCTAGTGTTGAAAAAAAGGATTATATGTCTCGTGTACCATATGCCAATGCAGTAGGATTTTTAATGTATGCAATGGTGTGTACTAGCTCTTATTTTTCACATGCAGTTGGTGTTGTTAGTAAGTACATGGAAAATATGGAAAAAGAACATTGAAATGCAATTAAATGTGTGCTTCGGTACCTAAGAGGTACAAGTGACTAGTGTATCACCTTTAACAATAACAGTGCTTTTGTATGTGGTTTTGTTGATTCAGATTTCACAGGTGATTTGGACAAGAGAAGGTCTACTTCATGTTATGTATTTACTCTTGTAGGTGGAGATGTAAGTTGGATGTCAAAGCTTCAGGAAACAATTTATTTATCCACTACATAGACTAAATACATTGTTTCCTTACATACCTTCAAAGAGGAAATTTGGATGAAATGTTTGCTTAGGGAAATTGGAAGGTTGTAGAATAGGGTTTATGTTTTATGTGACAGTCCAAGTTCTATACATTTGGCTACAAATCATGTTTATCATAGTAAGACTAAACATATTGATGTAAACTATCATTTTTTCAAGACAAGCCATTGGTGAAGGTGGAGTAGTTCTGAAAAAAATTCATATTCAATAAAATTTTGTAGATATGTTTACAAAACCAGTATTGTAGGCTAAGCTACGATGGTGTGTAGCTTCTATTGGTTTGAAAAAAAAATGATAAATAGTCTTAGGAAAACTATTAGATTTTTTTTTTCAAGGTGGATATTGTTAATAATGACAACTAATATATATGTGTTTACGGGAAAGTTTTGTAACCTAAACTAGACGTGTTTAGAGGATGTTTTTGCAATGGGCATAATCGACAACTATTTTACTTGTGTAACTTATTTCATGAAGTATATAGTGCATGGTTGGGATACCTAATGTACATGTATTTTTATTGGATGAAGGCTCATCATGTAATATCCTCGTTCTTGATTAATGACCTTCAATACTTTGCCCGCATGGATGTTTCCCCTTATGGGGTTTTACCACATTAAAATTGTTGTTTGTTATGGTGCTTGTCCTTAATTTCTTGTATTTGATTTCAACATTCTCATCCATGAATATCCTTTTCCTTTTCACCTAAATCCATTTCCTTTTCACCAAAATCTAGTATCATTTTCACCTAAGGCTAGTATAGCTTGGTAGTCAAAATTCAGTTCCATTATTCTTTCTTTTCTAGTACTCAGCATGGATGTACTTCTATCTAGAATGAAACAGTATGAAGTATTGCAAAATTCATAAATGAAAATGTTATCTTCACAAAAAAAACTCATTCTAATCCAATTTTCAATGTTAGTTTTCTTATAAAATTTTAAGACCACCCAAAGATATCCCAAATTTAGCCGAGACTGGTATTGGTTGTGATTTTGAACCGTATCAAGAGGTTTTGTCCCTTGCCAATATGTCATAGTCGTGATTCAGGTTTTCATTTTATAAGCCATAAATTAGAAGCTTAATCCTATTTTCCTTACAAAACATCTAAATTAAAAAAGAAGTGAGCATTGCTCATAACAAGTAATAAGTTTCAATTTTCAATTATGTAAAGCGAGTACAATACGGGGAAGATAAGGAAAGAATAGAAATAGGTGGAAACATCCCTATTACAAGTTTCTATCCTTTCAACCCTAATTTACTCAAGTGAAGCATGCATATTAGAAACTGAAGAATATCAGCAAGAACATCAATCTCCAAAATTGGTGCAGAATTTCACATATTAGATACCACTAGTTACATTTTTGCTTTTAGAAAGCATTGAATGCATTAAAGTGGAGGTGGTATTTATCCATGGGAATGGATAATTAAATACTTCGTGTAATATCCCTCTCCTATGCCTTGGAATATTTTTTAATTTTGCATACTATTGTACTTATCTCGGTGAGGAGCTCAAGGCCAAGGCCCCACCAAGACAACACCTTGTGGCTTTTAAAGGTTGACTGTCTAAGTGAAAATACTTATATGATAAAAATGCAATAACACAACTTAACAAAGGGCTAACTAATGGATAAAAACTCATCCCAACTCATAACGCCTTAGCAGAATACTCAATCCTAGTAACCTTGACGAAAGGGTTGGGGCAGGTTAAAGAAAGAACCAAGGAGAAATTAATTCAAAGAATATATATGAAAGAACATTAAATATAGTGAAAGGACGATTATTCCACATGTGTATATTATATATATATATATATATATTGGTATTATATATAATAATACACCTCTTATAGTGGAAGGAATGACGTAAAGGGCATTATATATAATTATAGACAATCATTTCATGCATAAGAAAAGGTATTATATATAACGGTGGTAAAAGGCATTATAGTGAACAATCGTTACATATGGATAATCGTTATAGAACGAATACCAATATTAAATGGAGTATGAATTCTATCCTCTATTTTAGCCATGGGTTAAGAGCCACTACAGAATTTTTAGTCATCGACTCACATATCATTTACTCACCGTTAAGTTTCCTTTGATTGTGGAAAAAGACAATAATGGTGGAAACGGTTGTTAGAATTATGAAGGCATATTATTTACTTCCCATGATTTGTGATAAGAGACGTTGAGCCAGCACCATTGGTGGAGGCAATTCGGGGCATGCATAGGCACTAACAGAGGAGGAATACGCAGATGAATACCAGCAATCCCCTCGAGCTATAAAGTTTCATAGTGAATCGACTGTGGGGGGGAAATAACCCAGTTTTGCAATAACGCAGATACGTTATGGTGAAGGGAGGGAACACATCCTGTAGTGTGTTTGTGTTCACAGCGAGCTGGTATTTTCTATTGGAATCGATCGTGGCGAGAACCCAATGTCTGGCAGAGTTGATGGTGCGGTTTCTTCTTGGGGATTCATTGTGAAGCCTACTTTGAAGAACTGGCTGCAGCGGGATTGGAACTCGAGCCTGTTGAGTGAGAGTTCCACTGCTTGTGAGGAAGCTTATGGATTTATGCCGTGCACTGAGTCTGCAGTGGGGAATCTGTTCTTGATGGTGGTTTATGATACCTGTTGCTGTGTCGGTGTCTCTTCTATCGGATGGAAGTGAGCTTCTATTGGCTATGACGAAGTCTGGGATTATCGAAGGCTTGTTTCTGCCTGTGCTTGGAGTTTTCCGAGACACTCTCCTTATTCTAGGTCGGTACCTTTTTGTTTATACGCTTTGTGTTTCAAATATGAATATCATAATCTCATGTTATAGTTAAAGGGTGGAAAGGAGGGATTAGTTTAATTGACTACGTGAAGAATGAGTCATCAATTCATGCTCCTTAACTTATCTAATATTTAATTAGATTCTTAAAAAAAGATTTAATTAGTTTTTGGGGTTTAAAGATAACTAGCAATCTTCCTTAAAATGCCATATGATTGGGTGATGTGTTCAACGTTGAATGTGAGTAAAATAAAATGCCATATGAATTGGGTGTTATGAACTGGACGGCCTACGATGTTCATTGTTGGATCTAAACCATGTAGCCACAGGCATGGGTCTACATTCTACCAGCAATATTTTTCGAGCTAGTACATGTATCGTCTCCGTACCCTAGTGTGGTTGTAATTTCTTGACAGTGCTGCCCTCACCTTTTTTTTTCTGCAAAATCTCCTGGGCTGGTCGTTCTGTGACTTCGAATGCAAGCAGCTGCGCATTCTCCCTTTTTGCAGGTCTTATTTTGACCCCAGTAAATTGCTTCTCCTTAGGATCCAGCGTTCTACCTTCCCGTAGCTGGTGTGTTCGATCTGGTAAGCTTAAGAATAAATTCAGCCATTGGGGGAAAACCTTTTAGTTTATTTATAGCTACGAGCCTCGGTCTGCGTTTTGTTGTAGGTTGTTGGAATGTGGGAACCGGGGTGTATTACCTTTGAATATGGAGTCAGATCCTTATAAGAATTGAAGTCTTAACTTCTGCGTGTGAATGAGAGAGTATTTCACGGTTTTTAATTTCATAAACATTCAAACCCCTCAGTGTTAGGGTGACTGCCTGCCTTTTAATTGATTTACTGTAAATTATCTTGGCGCTAGATTGACTGCCTGCGCGTGGATCCAGGTAGAGGTCACTGTCTTTCTTTCAAACTCAATTATATCAGCGCTAGGACCCATTTAGAGATCGCTGCCCTTTTTATTTTTAGTTTATTTGATAAACTTGTAATTATCTCAGTATGCTGGTCGATGTATAGAACCAAAGAGGAAATGAGTTAGAGGACTACGTCTGGTGCAGAATGCTTGTTCAAAAGATATTATACTGCATAGTAATTATAAATGAAATCTCCGGAAGATACTTAGATATGGAGAATAGCTTGTTAATACGAAACATGAAAATGGGACATAAACTGCAATATATGAGCTTATTTCAAAAATAATAAAGAAGGTACATGATGAGTACCTCAGGAGTAAAAGTATCTTGAAAGATTCACAGAATAATAAGTCTAATATTACTGGACTAAGCATAAGGTAACTATTTTCGGACACCCACTGATTAGGGTACTTAAGTGTTGATTCATCAGGCGCCTAAAGGGGTTGTTAACATTTTCTTCTATGAGCTGATTATAAGGTCCTAGATTAAGGATGGAGTCTTGAGATATGATAAAACCAGCCATGAATGAGCCATGATTGTTGTAAGCACTTTATTGATAAAGAAATAAAAGATCAAATAGATTGGTGGATGTAGCCTCGTAGACGAGGTGAACCACGTGAATATGGTTGTCTCATTCTTGTATTATTATTCGTTGTGCATGCTTATTTGTTTACATGATGAGGCTGTTTTGAATGCTGTATAAATGCTTTAATTGGTGAAAGGAATTACTAACCTTTTTATTTTGCAGACTTCTGGAATGTCTTATAGCCTTAAGGTAATAATGGGGTATTTCACATATGGTATCAGAGCGAGGTTACAACTCTGGAGCTGTTGGGCCTTCTACAAATTTGTAACTTTGCAATTAGTATTCTGTATTTTATTGAATTCCTTGGTTAAGCAATAACGTGGAAAGTTTGATTAGTGATTACAGATTCTTTCATTTTGTCATTTGTGGAAATGAGAGCATTAGCACACCTCTGCGTTTACTTGGAGAGCAAATACACCTCTCCATGGTGCTTGGATCGTAGGTGGCCTAGTGTTAACAAATACAAATAAGCGTTCGGATTGTGACTCTCCTTATTCTAGCTAGTGGATGAGCGTCCGGGGTTAGAAGCGTTTTGCAATGAAGGGATGCATTCCAGAACGATGATTACTATGTGTGCCTTTAGAAGTGTTCATGAAATAAAATGAGTGAAGCTTCAAAGGTTTGGTTCAGGTAAAATGCATGTGGTAAGCGTTTGAACCATCACAAATAGCACTTTTATTTCTTTTGTTGTGATATTGGGGTTTTGCGTTTCTAATAGAAAACGCAAGAAGATGAAGAGCTTGGTTTCATGAGTACCTATATCAAAAATAGGGTTTCTCCAGATCACTTGGAATGTTTGAATGCTTGGATTTGAATATAAGCAATTTTGTGCATTATTGTGTATTTGTATTTAGCCAACAAAATATTTGCACCAGGATATGTAGTTTGATTATACAAAAACAGTATAGATTTTTATTTGATCTTCGTAATGCTATTCATGTGTACATGGTTGTCCTTTGCCATCTTTGTTATGTATTGCTGTGTATGGTAATTTGATAATCTCATTTGAAGTTAGATTCCAAGAAAGTGATTAGTTCTGTGCTGCCCAATGTAATAGGAAGAGGAGTAAAGTGCTAAATGCTTTTAAATTGGGTATTGTACTGTGCTAATTCAGAATTGGGGTTTATAGTTTCCACACATCAACAAAAAAAAAAATATTTAAATGAGTTTCCTGCTAGTGTGTCTTACGCATTGCATGATCCAGATTCAATGCATTCTTACTAAAACATGCACAAAGAGTTGATAGATTACCCACTCCCATCCAAGCTGTAGAGTTTACCTCTTCTCCCAATACGAAAGTAGTAGGTAGCAACTTGTATGCAATGCATTGTTATAAGCTACTCACGCTGTAGAATTCACCTTGCTTCTCTCAACACAAAAATATGTGGCGATTATAATTGATTTCAATGATCTTTGAAATTTATGTAAAGACTTTCTTAATCGGAAAATGTGACCAATTCTTATTTGAAAAGTGGTTCCTATAGGTATAGTTTTGTTCTTAATTTCAATAGTTAATGTTTTGTCCTCGGCTTTGCATTATATCGGAATCGTTCCTAACAACACTTGGCATATTTATGTGAATCATTATTTCACTTACCATAATGTCTAGACAACTGTAGCACAATCGGGTCAAGTTTGTGTCAGGTGCCAGTGGTGAAAGTGAAAGTAGATTAGGCACTTTGCTTTCAACTACTGGACGCATTAGAATGGGTTTGATTTCTAGTCAAACTATAGTGTGTGAAGTTCAATTTCACCAGTTGGAAGGGAAGTTTTACTAACAGATATTAGGTGACTAATTTCAACATGTTTAAGGGCTAATCGAAAAGTTTACGGGAGCAGAATTAGTGAGTCTGGATAACTTGCAGAAAATTCATAGGAAATTGAGATATTTTTTTTTAATATTTGGATTTTTATCAGGCCTTGGTGCAGTCTACTTAGCTTCTTCACAGGGGAAGAGCATGCAGGAAATTCCCTAAGTTTGCAGTTCCTTCACTGTGTATTATGTAATAACGGTGTCTTAAATATATATTCTGGTTATGTTTGGAACTTCTCACCACTTCTGCCAGAAAAAGTGGAGGTCCAGTTGTAGTTTACTTGGACAGATTTAAAACAATTCGGTATCTTTGTAGAAAGGCTCAGTGTTTAAAGGGCTCACATGCTGTCTTTTAAGTGAGTTCAATCTCATCTTCTTTATACCGCAAGCTTGTAATAATATTTGAAACAGGTCAGTATATGCAAATCCATGGATCCCTCTTTCTGTTAAGGTAGATATCCCTAAGCAAGTACACTGTAGTGTTTTTATGATGCTCCTTAAGAAAGTACACTGTATTGTTTATGCTGAGAGATTCAAAATATTGCTTTGGGATTTGAGAGATTCACAAAATTTTCTATAACTAAATTGTTGTTGCCCTCGAACACATTGAGAACATGCCCTGCATAAGAGCTCATGTGGTGCGACTACATATTGGTGAAGAGAAAACTAATTGTAGGTACTGCATCAATTAGAACTTTGGGTACACATGAAAGGTAGATAACACAGTTAGTTGAACATAAATGCAGGGTTTTTGAAAAATACTGTGATTCATGGTTTTGGTCATGTAAGTCAAAAGGTTTGAAAGGACAATTGAAGGAAGTATCTGTTTTTAGTTACAGTAGGAAAAATGGCTAGTACCATCACATAGTAATATCTGTTACACTTAACCCTTGTGACTTTATGTTGAGTTTATTATTGTTAATGTGTAAGGTGGTGTTTGCATTGTCAATTTTCTCAGGTTGTATGTGGCGTCTTGCGAATTGTGTTGTTGTAAATTGGAAAGGTACGTGGCTTTGTGTGAATGCTTACTTATCAAATTCTGGTGTTGAAAGCACTGAAAAGGCTCTTAGCAATGAATGAGAAATGGGGTAAGGCATGATTTATGCTAAAAGTTTGATGTTCTTTGAATTGATAAAATGATAAACTAACCACCTGTAAAGTGCTTGCAGGAATGGGGATTTATGGCCATGAAAGAGGCTAATGCTCGAGGACTATGATGAGTTAAATCTCATGTGTATAAAGCTATCACCAGAAGAGGGAGTGGTGATGAAGGTAGTGGTTAAAATCTACCTTGTTTTCCCCTGGGCCAACGAGGGACCATTATGCATTCTGGGGACGCCCATATGTAAGACATGTGGTTAAGACTCATTCCGCACACATTAGAGGACTGTCACATGAGTTGGGGGACTCTGTGAAGAGAATAACCTCTAGTCCATGTGGAGGTGTGCGAGAACGGAGTGCCTCAGCTTGGTGAAGCACCCTGAAGAGCACAAAAAGGAGACACTGCTAAGAGGGGTACAGGGTATCGTCCTTGTGTTGGGTGGCTTGAATTGGCACTTGGTGTGCTGGGATGAAGGAACATCCAGAGAAAGAATAATGACAAGCACCCTGAATAGCAAAGAGGAGATACACGAAGGGTTGGTATCGTCCTTGTGTTGGGTGGCTTGAATTGGTACTTGGAGTACTGTTGGCACTTGATGTGCTGGGATGGAGGACATCCAAAGAAAAGAACAATGCGGAAAAAGGTATGTGCATTGCAGGTAAACTTGTACCGATGAGGTAATATGTTGATTGACATTATTGATATAATGGGATTTCAATGCCTGTAGTCATGGTTTTATTGATGTATCAATTGCATTATGGAAAATAATTGCGTATTATGGCACCAATGAAAAAAAAAGGATGCAGATTATTACAATGCAAGAGAATCTATGACTTTTTGTTTAAGTTGAATTGTAATTTGGACATGGATTACTGGAAAGGACTGAATTGTAGTTATGATGCTGCAAGAGACCTGCTAATTATGTTTCATTGACGCTTACCTATGAAAAATTTGGGTAGACCTGATTTTATGCTACAGGAAAAAAAAATGCAGGTCCTACAAACCTACAAAGATCAGAAAATAAAATCAAATAGATCCGAGCAAGGCGAAGCAAGACGAGATGACTTCAGAGAAGAATAAAATCTTTGTCGAAGAAACAAGAAACACCGAGTACGGTGTTCTTTCTTTTAGGCGGGAAGGATGTAATATCCCTCTCCTATGCCCTGGAATATTTTGTAATTTTGCATACTATTGTACTTGTCTCAGTGAGGAGCTCAAGGCCAAGGCCCCACCAAGACAACACCTTGTGGCT
The DNA here is from genome assembly GCA_001517045.1 of Pseudotsuga menziesii. Lineage (NCBI taxonomy): Eukaryota > Viridiplantae > Streptophyta > Pinopsida > Pinales > Pinaceae > Pseudotsuga > Pseudotsuga menziesii. The sequence continues at coordinate 96,775 of LPNX011147612.1, forward strand.
TTTAAAGGTTAACTATCTAAGTGAAAATACTTAGATGATAAAAATGCAATAACACAACTTAACAAAGGGCTAACTAATGGATAAAAACTCATCCCAACTCATAACGCCTTAGCAGAATACTCAATCCTAGTAAC
>LPNX011147612.1:97050-109441 GCA_001517045.1 Pseudotsuga menziesii
CACTACAGAAGTTTTAGTCACCGAATGACATATCATTTACTCACTGTTAAGTTTCCTTTGATTGTGGAAAAATACAGTAATGGTGGAAACGGTTGTTAGAATTATGAAGGCATATTATTTACTTCCCACGATTTGTGATAAGAGACGTTGAGCCAGCACCATTGGTGGAGGCAATTCGGGGCATGCATAGGCACTAACAGAGGAGGAATACGCAGATGAATACCAGCAATCCCCTCGAGGTATAAAGTTTCGTAGTGAATCGACTGTGGGGGGGGGGGGGGAAAACCCAGTTTTTCAATAACGCAGATACGTTATGGTGAAGGGAGGGAACACTTCCGTGTTTGTGTTCGTAGCGAGCTGGGATTTTCTATTGGAATCGATCGTGGTGAGAACCCGATGTCTAGCAGAGTTGATGGTGCGGTTTATTCTTGGGGATTCATTGTGAAGCCTACTTTGAAGAACTGGCTGCAGCGGGATTGGAACTCGAGCCTGTCGAGTGAGAGTTCCACTGCTTGTGAGGAAGCTTATGGATTTATGCCGTGCATTGAGTCTGCAGTGGGGAATCTGTTCTTGATGGCAGTTTATGATACCTGTTGTTGTGTCGGCGTCTCTTCTATCGGATGGAAGTGAGCTTTTGTTGGCTATGACGGAGTCTGGGCTTATCGGAGGCTTGTTTCTGCCTGTGCTTGGAGTTTTCCCAGACACTCTCCTTATTCTGGGTCGGTACCTTTTTGTTTATACGCTTTGTGTTTCAAATCTGAATATCATAATCTCATGTTATAGTTAAAAGGTGGAAAGGAGGGATTAGTTTAATTTACTGCGTGAAGAATGAGTCATCAATTCATGCTCCTTAACTTATCTAATATTTAATTAGATTCTTAAAAAAGGATTTAATTAGGTTTTGGGGTTTAAAGATAACGAGCAATCTTGCTTAAAATGCCATATGAATTGGGTGTTATGAACTGGACGGCCTACGATGTTCATTGCTGGATCTAAACCATGTAGCCACAGGCATGGGTCTACATTCTACCAGCAATATTTTTCAAGCTAGTACATGTATAGTCTACGTACCCTAGTGTGGTTGTAATTTCTTGACAGTGCTGCCCTCACCTTTTTTTTCTGCAAAATCTCCTGGGCTGGCCGTTCTGTGACTTCGAATGCAAGCAGCTGCGCATTATCCCTTTTTACAGGTCTTATTTTGACCCCAGTAAATTGCTTCTCCTTAGGATCCAGCGTTCTACCTTCCCGTAGCTGGTGTGTTCGATCTGGTAAGCTTAAGAATAAATTCAGCCATTGGGGGAAAACCTTTTAGTTTATTTATAGCTACGAGCCTAGGTCTGCGTTTTGTTGTAGGTTGTTGGAATGTGGGAATCGGGGTGTATTCCCTTTGAATATGGAGTCAGAGCCTTATAAGAATTGAAGTCTTAACTTTTGCGTGTGAATCAGAGAGTATTTCACGGTTTTTAATTTCATAAACATTCAAACCCCTCAGCATTAGGGTGACTGCCTCCCTTTTAATTGATTTACTATAAAGTATCTTGGCGCTAGATTGACTTCTTGCACGTGGATCCACGTAGAGGTCACTGTCTTTCTTTCAAACTTAATTATACCAGCGCTAGGACCCATTTAGAGATCGCTGCCCTTTTTATTTGTAGTTTATTTGATAAACTTGTAGTTATCTCAGTATGCTGGTCGATGTATAGAACCAAAGAGGAAATGAGTTAGAGGACTACTTCTGGTGCAGAATGCTTGTTCAAAAGATATTATACTGCATAGTAATTATAAATGAAATCTTCGGAAGATACTTAGATATGGATAATAGCTTGTTAATACGAAACATGAAAATGGGACATAAACTGCAATATATGAGCTTATTTCAAAAATAATAAAGAAGGTACATGATGAGTACCTCAGGAGTAAAAGTATCTTGAAAGATTCACAGAATAATAAATCTAATATTACTGGACTAAGCATAAGGTAACTATTTCTGGACACCCACTGATTAGGGTACTTAAGTGTTGATTCATCAGGCGCCTAAAGGGGTTGTTAACATTTTCTTCTATGAGCTGATTATAAGGTCCTAGATTAAGGCTGGAGCCTTGAGATATGATAAAACCGGCCATGAATGAGCCATGATTGTTGTAAGCACTTTATTGATAAAGAAATAAAAGATCAAATAGATTGGTGGATGTAGCCTCGTGGACGAGGTGAACCACGTGAATATGGTTGTCTCATTCTTGTATTATTATTCGTTGTGCATGCTTATTTGTTTACATGATGAGGCTGTTTTGAATGCTATATAAATGCTTTAATTGGTGAAAGGAATTACTAATGTAATATCCCTCTCCTATGCCCTGGAATATCTTGTAAATTTTGCATACTATTGTAATTGTCTCCGGGTGAGGAGCTCAAGGCCAAGGCCCCTCCGGAAACAAAGCTTGCAACCTATATAAGTAAAAACTTAGGGAACATAAAAGGCAATAAGAGCAAATGATTAAGGAATCCATAATAGAGATAGCGGCGTTAGCATATCTCCCATCTATTTTCATATGTGAGTCTAGGGAAAGAGGGACCTAGGCTCAACATACCTAAGTAAATACAAGAAAATATAACAAGTTTCCTTAACGACTTAGGTGACATCCTAAGAGGAAAGGAAGTCGGGGAAAATGTAAGTTCCTCTATGGAAAGGAAGTGGTACATTAAAATACATGGACTGTCCTGATGAGGAAGGTAAGGATAGTTTTCAGTCTTGAAAGACAGTGATTGAAAAACAAACCTATATATATATATACTAAGTAAATAATTAAATGGATTTAGAGTTCTTTGGCAAAAGGGCATGATTAATCAATAGTTAAAAATCCATCATGAGAAAAGAGAAATGATGGATTAATGATGAAATCTATCATTGAATGATAGACTAGATCCCTCAGAAAAACAAGGGTTCACGGTGAAAACAGATCTTATATAGTTACAATAGTGGGCACATAAATATGAACATATATTTACTAAAGGAGAATGACACGGATTGAAGGCCTACCTTTATAATTGTGCATATATATATATTGAAGGCTGAACTTTTAATGTCACAAGGGAAAGTGCGAATCCCATACCTACGTAAATTTGGGGAATTATTTATATTTATTTATATGTCTAATTGGATTTTGAAGAACATAAAAGAAAAAGAAAAAAAAAACGATGGCAAGAATTATGGTTAGATATTGGTGGAATATAAATCCCCGATTTATTACACCGCATGCTATAATTAAATATCTGCGGAGGCATTATGGAAACGCCTGGACCTGCTTGGAAATTTTTAGGAGGCGTTATGGTTGAACTTAAGTTAATACCGGTTGAATGCCCCATTTTTTTTGAGGCCTTAATTACTGGCCTTGACTTCACACCCAGGGTGGCAGCACGCCAGGAATTTGTAAGCTTAAATCGCGGTAACGCCAGGGTTTTCGGAGGAGAAATCTCCCACTGTAAGGTTTTAATGAGGGGAATTTCAGACCCTGGAAAGTGCCCAGAATACGATCTCGAGTATTTTAGGGTTGCGAGGGAAATGTGATCCGGGGGGAGAAAATTTGGGCCCCGTGCCCTTTTTGGCTTGAGTTCCTGCACTTAGCATGAGGATCCAGGAAAAACCCATCATGAATTCAGAATGAATTCTACTAGTGAAGTGTGAAGCCTTGGTATGTGTTTCTCCATTTTTGGATCCTGCATTTTCTTTGGTAGATGTAGATATATTAATATCCATTGATGTCCTTGTATGAAGTTGAATCTTAGTTACCAGCGTGTCTGGTAAATCGCTGGGTCTCTGCCTAATACCCCACGCGACATGGGGAAAATTTTCTGCACCTTGCTGGAAATCGCAGCTTGAAGATCGGGTAGCCAATGTGGTTGTTCCACCTCACGACCCCGTCAGGAAATAGTTTCGAATGGATAGGATAGCTCCTACGCCAGACTTTGTGATTGATGAATTTAAGCTCGGCCTGATACGCCGCCACACTTGATGCAGATCAGGGAGAACTCATGTTTGATAAAAATCTGCCTGTTTTCTACCATAGCTGCCTCTTCGAACTTGCAACCGAACCGGAGATCCAATATCAAGCTCTGGATATTTGGCTTACCTAGTTATAGGCTTACTGGTATATGTTGTATCGCTGTACATCTATCTCTTCCGAACTGATGATGAGCGTGATGGGGGATTGCTTTATGCCAGCAAACATTGGAGGGGCTTCTTGTAAGGGACTCCTACCAGTGCTTAGTTTAGTTTGCCTAAATCCTTTTTGCATCAAATAGGTTGTATCTGCCCTCAAACCGCCAACTTCATAGAAGTTGAGAAAGTGGCATCCGTTGCCAGTGGGTTAGCTTTAGTAATGCCAAACATGACCTTCCATTTATCTGTGTCGAGTTAAAAGGGACCAGACAAGAAAAGCCAGCAATTTTTGGGCGGACTACTTTTCCTTCTAATTAGATCGACCACATTATTTTTGACCTCTGCTTGACTTCTAGGCCGTTGTCTATTCAAAATCAGGGCTACCATGACGCATGAAATCGTTTTGAATTTTTATCTATACTAGTGGTTATATATATATGTGTATATATATAAACTGATGGGTGAATAGCCTGCGTATGCACGTCTTTATGAAATCCCCCTTGGCTGTAATGAGTTTGTTTCATTGTCTTCGAGTATTTTATTGATTTCCGATCTAGAGCATGTTTCAGAAGTGTTGTACCGTTCTTATAAGTTGCAGATCGCTTGAGAGACTCACACACTTGAATTAGGCATAAATGGGTTTTAAGAGCGATCTAACTTAAGCCATTATGAACCTTTCTATGCTGGTGAGTCCTACCGTTTAGTTTTGGGAATTTTCTTATATGTGTGAACGTACGAATTCAATATCAGCGATTGGGGGAAAAACCCCTTTGCTTTCTTCTATAGTTTCTGCTACTGACCTATGGCTCTGATAGGTGTATTTATTGTTTAAAAGGATAGTATAGTGCATAAGATTCATAATTGAAATCCGCAGAACATACTTAGATTCAGGGAATAGCTTGTTAAATACGACTCATGGAAAAGGGACATCAAATGCTTTTTATAAGCTTATCTCAATAATTGTATAGAGGGTAGGATTAAAGGTATCCTTAAAAGGTTAACAGAAAATAGAAATCTAATATTTTCTTGACAGAGTAGAAGGTAAGAATTTGAAGACAACCACCCTTTTAGGGTACTTAAATGTTGTTTATCATGTGCCGACGGGGCTGTTAATAATTTCTTCTATGAGCTGATTCTAAGGGTCCTAAATCGGGCTGTTGAGTTTCAAGGGTCTCTCTGCGTAGATCCTAGAGGTGAGATAAAAGTAAACTGGCCATGAATGAGCCATGTCTTTGTAAGCACTCTATTCTGATAAAGAAATAAAAAGAACAAATAGGTTGGTGGATGTAGCCTCGTGGACGAGGTGAACCACGTGAAGATGGTTGTCTCATTTGTGTTATTCTGATGTGCTGGTTTTAATTTTTGTTTACATGATGGTTATGAATGCAATATAAATGTTTTAACTGGTGAAAATATTACTGAATTTCTGTTTTGCAAACTTATTGAATGTTTTATAACCATAAGGTATCTGGGGTAATTTACGACTAACCTTTTTATTTTGCAGACTTCTGGAATGTCTTATAGCCTTAAGGTAATAATGGGGTATTTCACACTTCGTATATTGTAAATTGAATTACAAGGATTGTTATGGAATAGAGAAAAATAATGATAATAAACCTAGAATAAACCATTGAAGCGATAATCCTGAATACTAGACATAAGCTATGTCTGATAAGCTCTGTGGTAAAGACCAAACGTTTTTTATATTTTGATTTTGAGCAGGTGAAGATTCAAGTTCAATGTTCATAACTCTATTCTATAAGGAACCAACCTTCTTGCCATGGTCAGGGATGTCTAAAAATGTGTATACGAAGCCAGATTTAGATTAACAAAATTCATACAAAATCAAGCAAATTTAAATGGGAATTACTAATACATCGATAAAGGATAAGTTTAGAATGAAACCATGTGTAGAATCCAATTTTACAACAACCAAGGATGATGTGAGACAAAATTAACTTACTAATGGATTAACAAAAGAAATGGATATGCTCTTCACTGAATATATTGGGTCCCAAAGATTTGTACACCTAAAATGAAATGAAAAAACAAAAGCCTTATTTGAAACACCATAAGTCCCTTAATCGATATGCACCTGATGTCTTTGTGGGCGATTGATTTTTCTCATAAACTAATGAGTTAGAGCTTGCCCAGAAAATTTTACTATTTCAACAGTGTCTTACTACACTAGAGCTTCTCGATCCCAATTCAGAGACAATTTATATAGTTTATCATAATTTTTTGTTCTGTGCTTTTTGTGGGCTTGCATCCACAAGCATTTTTTTGATTTCTCATGATAGAATTAATTATGGTCCTTAATCCATTCCAATTATGTTTTGAATTGAAGTTCTTATACTTTCCTTGGGAGGGAGGAATCCATCGCACAATTTAGGCCATTGGTTTGATTGCACTGGGATGTTACATCTCCATGTAGTTCTTGACCTCCTAGGAAATTATTTATCTCATGATATCTAGGAGTCCTCTGCTAACACAAAGCTGGCTGCTTTCAACCCCACCTAAACTCCCACATTGGAATTGAGAATCCTGGAGATCCAATGAAATTGTCTTCCCTACTGCCATCTTCATAACCTCCAACATCATGACCAAGGCATATTCTGTTTTCAAGTAGCCATTTATGCTTGTAGGAGTGATCACTGGCTACTGAATGTAGGGAGGGATGAATGTGTATTGAAGTTGTTGGGTCTGGGTTTGGCTATCTAAAAATGCATTGAGATCAACATCTTACTGTTGTTGCTTCTTTGGGGCTGAATTCTGGTTTTTTGTGTTCCATTTTGAAATATTATTCCTTCATGCCAGAGCTGGGCAATGATAGAGATAGAGACGTTGGAAGATCTAGGTTGTTGTTGTAGGATTTGAAGGTGGGTTGCAAGGGAACCGAACTATGGATTTGTTGCTAAGTTGTGATGCTCTATACATATGATCAACATAATGCATTAAATACCAACATAGATCCATCCTAAACATGAATCTATAAAGCATATAGAGGCATCCATTTTTTTGAAATTACTACATATTAATGCAAAAAAAATAATCATGAAAATAGGAGAAGCAACAGGAGGTCCATTGGAATATCCAGTAAGTTATAAGTCAGTTGATAAAACCTTGGTTTTCTAGCATTGATGTTTATTTTAAAAAAAAACTCGAAATTATTTTATGCCATTGTGAAAAGAACTCAATAAAAATAAGTTTGAGATGGTTACCTTTATTATAAAGTTATTTCCATTAAAAGATTTGATATTATATTCAAAAGAAAGGGTTTTGACTAAGATTGTGAGAAGGGAATTGATTGAGAATGATCCAAGGGTAAAAACCAAAACATTTGCATGCGTTGGAAGAGATGTCATCATTTTTATCAAAATTTGCTTAGTCATGAAGGATTCTTTTTGAAAGTGAAGAATGTTTTTTAAAAGATTCTAAAAATCGTTGCATCAAAAATAAGTTTTTTAATCTCTGAAGAAGAAGATCAATTTTATTGAAGATTGAAGTCTTTGTTGAAGCAGAAGAGTGACTATATTTGTATATTTGTTGCTTGTGAATGCATCAAGATTTCCCCATGTGGAACAAGTAAATCACACATGTTGTATATTGTCATCGTTACATTGCGTTAGCATAGCACTGTGTTGGATTGATTCAGATAAACCTTGTAGTTAGAGCACTTTCCTAGCAAATTGGAGAGCATCATGGGTGGTACCTAGATGTTTTGGTAGATGGAAGTATGTCCATAGGGTTGTCAGTAATTCAATCTATGTGCCATTGTTTGGCCCAAAGGTATAGTTGGTTCCCTGTTGATACATATATGACAATTTTTGTTTCTACAACATAAATTATGCATGAAGAATGTAATGGTCATAATGTAATTGGGTATATGTTGTAGTGAGGTGCATGATTGGTTGTACCTGACACCTTCGAGTTTCTGAGTTTTTGGTCAATGTTGTGATGCCTTGACATAGGCATGTTGATGTCCCCATTTTGTTATAAGCATGTTTGTTGTATGCTTGCTTAGTAGGCATACTTGTTGTAGCACTAAGGTGAATGATATAACATGATTTTATACTCTCTCAAAGAGATTTTTTTTTTCAAGTTGTGGAGTAGACCATCGCTAGAGGTAACCGGGGTGATAGGTGTACCCATCAGGGATAATTTTAGGGGCGAAATTTAGGCCATTGGCTATTTTTAGGTGTTTTTCTCCAAAAAAAGATTTGCCATTTTGCATTTTTTGAAGCCTTGTTTCGCCCAATTTTGATGGGGTAAACGTTTTACACCCTAAAAATTGCCAAATTATTATATAAACCATATAAAATCCTTGGAAATTAAAATATCTTTTGAAAAATATCGCCAAACATTTTATAGTTGGGGTTTTAAGAATTGGTAAGATTCGCCAACATTTATACACTTTTAAATAAGTATGGTTCCTAAAGAACCTGATGAAACATTGAAGAAGAAAAAAGTATAAAAAGTTTACAGCATTGAAGAAGAAGAAAAAAATTGGAAGAAGAAAAACAACATAGTTTGCAACACGATCACATGAATAAGATTTGAAAACCAAAAGTTTTTGAAATTTTGTTAAATGTTTGTAAGCTTCGGTGAGACATTTGCATTTCAGAATTTTGTTATTAGAGTATCATAATCAAGAAAGTAACTCTCAATATTAAGAGGGAGTGTTAGAAGTAGTAATCCTATTAGTTAGTCTATGTTAGCTAGATTCAGTTATACATTTCCATAATCGGTTATCCAATGTTGGATAAAACCATAAAAAATGTAAGATATATAATTATACGATAATAGATAATCAGTTTTCTTGTAACTCATTTGTTTCTCCTCTCCCCATATTAACAGATGGCCCGTGGTCTAAATGCTAAATGCAAGAACAACCGATGATCGAAGGCTGCACCAAAAACAAAGTTTGTGTACACTTGATATCAACATCAAATTCAAATTACAAGCGCCACTTACATCAGTCACAAGAGTTGTCAAATGACACCTTGACCTCAATTTTGAAGGTACGAAAGAGGATAACCACTGCATATCGACATCTACATCAGCGAGATAGGTGTGACATGGAACTCCTATACCTCTCACATACATGAATAACACTCTAAACACTCTAGAACATTAGTAAGAATTTTAGCCTTTGAAGAAATATTTTAGGTCGACATAATAACTTAATCTTTGAAACATTAGATTATCACGAAAAACATTTAATTTTGGATGGCAACCAATAAGATCTCACTGTGTCTATATAATTCCTTCATGGCATAAAGTTAAATAGTATTATAATAATATATATATATATATATATATCACATATATATATATATATATATATATATATATATAAAAACATCTATTTTTTTTACTTTTGTGAAATAACCATTAAATATGGTTTATTTATTTACACATAATAAAGTTAAATTTAAGTTGGATTATGTTCATTAGGTATAATTTGGGTAGTTGAGACTAATGATTATTATGTTGAATTATTGTAAATATAAAAACTACTTTGTTAAGGTCAAATATAATGATTAAGTAAATTATATAATGTAACCATATTTTATCAAATTTAATTTAAATTGCTTACAAATTTTTTAAAGATGAAATAAAGTTAAGTGCTATGAAAATCCAACTCTCTCTACTCCACCACACCATCACACTTGATATGGTATTTAGTTAATATATTACAATGTAAGGTTTTACTCTACATCAGCATAGATCCATCTTTAACTTAGATCTTGAAAGTACTGAGATCCAATTTTTTTAGCTGTAAATTATTTTTATTCTAAAGTTTTAAATGTTCATAACAAATTACACCTCAAACATTTTGATTCCTTGAGTGTTTGGTAAATCTGGGTTTAACATGGATCTTTTATTTACTTTTCATTTAGTTTTATTATTGGGTTTTTATTATTTGATAAATTAAACGACATGTATTTCTCTATATTCTTTTTTGTTTACATTATATAAATATATGAATCGACAATATATATATTTTTTAATTTATTTATTTGTTTTGGTTAACATAATGTTTTTTAATGTTGGTTAGCATAAGGTGATTAACATGACAGATCGCCTCCATACTAGCGCTTCTCTGAATGCAACAAATTCTACCCATTATAACTTTAGTTCTTGCATGGTAAAAACAAATCATATAGCCCAAGACACACAATGGATAAATTGTCCAACTCCACCTAAATTTGATAAGACATCGTGGTTTACTCATCGACACATGCTGGTTAGAGTTCGATCGTTGGATATCAATTGATAGTAATTGTTTTTCTGGTATACTACTCCATTAAAGTCAGAAAACCGATTTAATATCTATTTTAGTAGAGAGCAGAGCACTGAGTCCTAGGTACATTAACATTCATAGATATCTAAATGGAAATTAGTGCATCAACTCCCCAAAACTACCCTCTCTCCTTGGAGTACACCTGAAGGTGAGTTGGATACAAGTGCACCTTAACGCTCCCTATAAACATGAGAAATTATTATTTAACTGTTTCAATTCGAGCACACCAATAATCCATATCTAAAACTATAAGTTCAGACACAGAATTTTCCCCATTTATGATAACTTTGGAACCCTAGCCCAGAGTTTTCAGGCTCGCATTTGTGCTATCCCCACATCCCAATTTCAAATGATAGAAATGTAACTAATGAAGAGAATAATGCCTGCTCCACCCTTACATTGAGTTGAAACCGGTAGGATACTTGAAAACTGGATCCTGTCCAATAGCTCGCAAAGGTTTTAAAGAACAATCAACGTGAGATCTATTTAATAATTCAAGAGAACCAAATCACACAGACTTGATAACATATTCATGTTCCTTAAAAATACATAATTTGCGAGCATTCCCAATATTTCAGACATAAAAGATAGGCAGGTATAATAGTTTAATCCTACAGTGTTAGGGCCTTCCAATCAATGTTTATTTGTTTTCAAGAAAGAGGCTAAAGAAGTTCTCACAACCTGAGCAAAAGGACAGAGCACAAAGATATGGTCCGCGGATTCCTTTTACCAATAAAAATTTTATTATAAAAATTTGTGAATAGAAAGCCTTTTACCAATACCCAAAATCCAAATAACAGGAATATAGAGCTGTTATGCTTATCATTCATTAACTCTCAACTTCATCTCACTGTTATAAATATATATTTCCTCTTGTATTTTTTTTGCAAAGCAGCTGTTACAGATTTTGCTTTTCTTATATTTTTGCAAAGCAGATCCCATAGATTATGCTTTTCTTAAGGTTCCTGTGCTTTGATGTTATATTCTTAACATTTACATATTTTTTTGTGTTATTCCAAGGATCTATGCAACGAAACATGAGGAATTACATAAAAATTTATGTTATGCATGATGTTTTTGTATTTTTAATATACATATTGTATATTTTGTTAATTTGGTAAGTTATTCACAGTTTTTTAAGTTTGTAATTTACTTGTTTTTTCAAGTTAACATCATGTTACATGTACCTTATGATCAATGTGTATTTGCAAAATTTTCTTGTTAGGGAAAGCGAACAAGTTTGTCCTCATACTAACGGTATGAGGACATGAGGACATTGTTAGGGAAACTACTGCCTCACATCAATAATAGAGGTAATGGCACAGATGAATTATGCTCTAAAACTGGAAATTGAGAATAGCACCTCTTCCAATTACAGAGAGGAACGATATTGAACATACAGGTTTAATGCAAGCGAGCAACGTCCATCCACAGATGGAGTCAATACCCAGAAATATGCAGTGGGCTGACAATAACTCCAACCTCCCTCAAGTTGGGAGATGACTTCGAACTTCAAAGATATCCATCAATTCAATTATATAGACTATCCGTAAAGCAAGATAAGCAGACGTTGTTTTCCATATTCTTTACTACATTCGTATGCAATTTGAGAGCGTATTTTGTCAACCACTCCAATTATATAATTATATATTTGTTGCTTAGCGATAAGTAAAGTGGCATATAAATGAGCATAGAAATAATTAATTTTATTAAGATAGTTAACAATTAAACAAAATTTAAAATATATAATTTTATATCCATTATTCATACTAGATTGTTAAATTTAATATAAGTACAAAACAAATACTATTTAATAAACACATAAACAAAAAGTGATATGAAAAAACAAAAACAAATTGTTACTTCTTTCTTTAACTAGCCTTTAAATGAAGCTTATTTAAATATTAATCAAAATGCATTTAAGCATA
>LPNX011147612.1:110671-215930 GCA_001517045.1 Pseudotsuga menziesii
CGGAGAAGATAGCATCAATCATTCCAATATGGCATATGAGGACATAACTTGGTTGTGGCATCTGAGGCGTGGCATTTGATTTTTTCATAGTTTGAAGCTTTTAACATAAAATACATAATTTTTGTTTTTCCTAAGGTTGAATAAATTTTGAAGAGCACAAGGAAGTTTATGAATGATGTGCTAAAGGGTATGTGAAAGCTGACGAGGGACTCTATTGACACAATAGATGCAATAGAAAACTGGAAAAATAGGCATCCCTCAACTAACATGGATATTTTGAGACACATACACAATGAATCTTACGATGAGTAAAAAAGATGAAGTCTAGAAAATTGAATGATGTTTCTAAATACATAATTTTTTTGTATGGAAAATGTTCATAGGAATTAGTAATTGATAACATACACTTTATTTTTTGGGACAAATTATAAGGTATATTTTTTCGTGGGTGCAACCTTTGAGTGCCTAAATGATGGAATCATCTTACAAAAAATAGTAGACATACATAGAACAACTAGCACTAGTGCACCACTATTTTTCAAAAAAAAATAATAATTAATAATTTTTTTTAATTATCTAAGTAATCAAACCTCGAAAATACTACGTCAAGTGTGGGTGCAAACTTTGAAGGTATCAGTACAATTAATTCGAAATGGTTTTTTATAACATGTAGAGGTCGATGTCCTTTAGTGCACCATACAATTTTTTGTCAAAATGGTTGAGAAACATAAGAGTTATGGACGAAACGATAAGAATATTTTTTTTGAGTCAAGGAGTCATGACACAAGGAAAATAAGAAAAAATAGAAAAATATATATATTCTTGTTAAAAATTACATCTTTGGAATCTGCAGAAAAATCCATATTTGAGTCTAAAATTTCATTAGAAATGATAGTGTGCATCATATTGTAACTAGCGGCTAAACAAGAGCATATTAAAAAATTAGATGTAATGCTCAATTAGCCATGTTTCATCATACTCCAAGACATAGGCATGATTAATCCAAAGCAAAGTATGAACCAAACACATAGGCATAGGAATGTCATGCCTGCATGTGTGGAGGCTCGACCATAGTAGCAAGAAGTACGCATGTGTTTTGTTTGAATTCCTTTTTTTTCACGCCAAACAAAATCATGCACATGTTGTAGTTTTGAAAAATGCACACACGTTTTGTAAAACTACAACATGTGCACGATTTGTAATTTTACGATTTTATTATTTTGTCGATTATAATTTTCTTATTATTATTTGTAAATTATAACATTAGTTCTACTATCTTTTTATTATAACATTAAAAACCATTCGGGGTGATAAAGGGTTAAAGGTAGAGGGGAAAGGAGTGGTAAGGGGTTAGAGGTAGAGAAAGGGGTGAGGGGTGCTATGGGGTTAAAGGTAAAGAAATGGGTGGGAGGTGGTAAGGGGTTAGAGGTATAGGAAGGGGCAAGGGGTGTTAATGGGTTAGCGAGAGACAAAGAGAGAGAGAGGGGTGAAGGAAGAGATATTGAGGGGTGTTAAGTGGTTAGATGTAGAAAGAGAGGGAAGGTGGTGTTAAAGGAATTCCAAATTCCTAATATTGTTATAGTTATACCCTTATGTCCCGTGAAGGTTGAAGATGTAAAGAAACAACTTTCTAGTATTGATCCTAAAGTTCTTTTTTTTCTATCTAAGATAAAGAAGCTTTGAGTTCATGAGTTGGAACATATGGATCTTAAGAGGATTTATACAATATCTATTTTATGAGAAACTGACCTTAGAAATTCTCAAAGAAATGATAATGAATCCTTCATTTTTCATTTGTTAGCAGAAAAAGATTAATTTCCGATCAAATAATGCAGTAATCACATGTGGAGGTAGTGGTTTCCTATGGAAGATGAGTGCAGGTTTGAGCAAAGGAAAGATATAAAAAATTGGCTATTACATTAGCTTTTCCAATGGGAAAACAACTTACATGGAGGAAATATGGTGGTTTTAGGAATCAATGTTGTTTTCCCATAGAAATGGTAACTTGGTTTCCATTTATAATACATGCCGATTTGTTACTAGTTTTGTCATTTTCAATAACAAGTGGAACTAGGAAATATTTCATTGTGTTCCATTAGATTTTTGTTCAGCATTTCATACTTCGATAAGTGGTAATGCGCCTCTATCATTGAAAACTTGGCTCCTTAGATGCCTTCCATTTGATACTCATCCTTATCTACAACTAACACAACTTATAGATGTTGTTCAGACCCAATGTAAAACTAAGGAAGTGCTTTTATGTGATGATATATTTGGGAATAGGAATTTATGTAAACCAACAAAATCTCATACAATGCTTCTATATTTTAAATGCATTATGTTGAAAGCAAGAGGACAAGGGTAGCAAAGTGACCACAGTCATGTTTTTTTTCTTTTCATAATGTACACATAGTCCATCCTTACCTTGATAAAAAAGAGTTTTATAAAAACTTGAATTTTGTGGGCACGGTTCAATGGACAATATTCGCTTGAACATAACCTGTAAGGTTCATTGGAGCTACTATCCTCGAAATCTTGGTAAGAAAGTAGATGTCCTCTACTTTGATTTTGAAAACTTCCCCTTTGAGCATGAACACAACATGGTAAGGGTCCCAAATATGAATCGATGTTTGAAGCAATCCTTGTAAACCCCAAACCTCGTACCTTAAAGGTTCCAGAACAAGCACACATACATTCTCTCTCTCTCACACACACACACATCCCTATGTTTACCTGCTACCACTAACACCCTTATGTCTCCCCACAAACCGCTAACCCTTTATCTATACCTCTAACCATTAACAAACCCATATGGTTCTATCTCTAACCCCTTAGACCCCCCAATATTTTAATGTTATCATCACCAAACCAAAGAATAAATTCGTAATGTTAAATATTGTATGTGCATTTTAGTGAACAAAAACACATGTGTGTTTTGGTGAACAACTATGCATATGCATTATTATTACATATGCTCCTAACCCCCCAAAACACCTATTACATCCCCTCTTCAACACCTACATACCCCCACATTAATCTAACCCCTCAATTCCCTCCACCCTTCCTCTCTCTTTCTCTCTCTCTCTCTCTCTCTCACACATACACACACAGACACCCCTATGTTATAAAGAAAAATGTATAACATAATGAGATATATAAACATATATAAATATTATTTATTTATATAATAATTAATAAATAAGAAATGATTAATTAATTAATTAAGAAAGCATAAAGAGATGTACCATTTCATTTGAAAAGGAATGATAAGGCTTATATAAATCCCTACCAATGTAATTATAAATCATCCTATCTTTTATCAATAATCTTATTATCAATTTATGGATCATTTTTCTTATTTACGTTGGGAGTTCCTGTAGAAACAAATTTTATTTCTTTCACTAATATTAGAGTGCTATGATTCTTGGACTCGATATAATTTTGGACCTTGGCCACATCTTGGTTTTAACCAACAATTTATAGTTTCTCTTGAATAGGTCTTTGACCTATCTTTCCACGATGTCACCTCTAAGTCCGTAGCGTGTGCACACATCATCACTTCCCCCTTTCCATATTTCCTTCTCCCAAATTGCTATGAACTGATCCGATACTTCCCATTTCTACCTTGCACACACCCTTCTTGTGCACTCTTCACCTCTCTCTCTCCAGCTACCAATCCTTCACCACTTGACTCCCTATTCACGTTGCACATCATTTCCCATCATATTTTCTACTGCTTCAGACACCTTCCTTAACTTCCTCAATTCTCGTCTCGTCCACCCCGCAGTCACCACTAGTTGCAACCCACCGTTCAAGCCTCTTCAGCTCTGCACCACCCTCCTTTTTGCATCCATCCTTCCCCACACATGCGTCCATCCTCCCTTTTTCCCCATCTTCCCACCCCAACCTGGAACCTGCTCGCCTTCACCATCCTCCACCTGCAATTTTGTCTCCCTTCCTGCACAAATTCCTACACTGCGACTTCACACCCTAACCCTTCACTCCATATCCTTTACACCTTCTTCCATGCTGCTCCACATCGACGCCCACCGCGTCCAACTACCCACTCCAACCTACTTCCTTCGATCTCCCATGCCCTCCTCCTAGTTCTCGACCTCCACTACAACCCACCTCACTCCTCTTGTCCCTTGCAACCACCCCCATTACACTCCTTCAGTCTCCACCTGCTCCTTCCCTCAACCTACACACACTCACCATTGCTCCTCCACACTCTTGCTCCCTCACTACTGTACATAGCCACTCACTGCCCCTTCACAATCCATCATTGTTTCTTACTCCCTGCTCCTATTCACTCCCTCTCCATCCACTCCCTCTCCATAGCTACAAAACATTCAAATAATAATAATATTACTACTATTTAAAACCTTAATATAATGCATTTAATAAAAAAAAACATTTACATATATAATATTATATATTAATAATAATATTTATTATTTATATTTACAAATCTAATTGCTTCTCCATTAAAAAAACATTATTATATTTAATAATAACAAACATGACTTAATAATAATTATTACAATTGTTATTTAATGCAAAAATGAAAAAGTCAAAGGAGAATTTTCCAAAAAGAAACACATTAAGGGTTATTACAACTTTTGTGTCTAACCCATTGTCAAGAAAGAAGGCAATCAAAGAAGAAACCAAGCCAAGGAAGACCAAATTGTCAACGAAGAATCATAATCAAAGGAGAATCTAACATTTTCATAAGAATACAAGTCTAGTGGTAACCATGGCTTATGGTTCATATATTCAATTAAAAAAATAGAAGAGAAAATTGTCAAAATGAAAATAAAAAACTACAGACGATAATCAACTTATAAAATCTTCAAAAGGAGATTAAAGTCCGACGATGAAAAACAAATAGAAGATTTGTTGGCGCAGATTGAGGAATTAAAAAGTATCACGGAAAAATCACAAAACCAAGGTATCAAGAAGGAAGTTGACTAAAGTAAGGAAAAATAAGAACTCACACTTTTGAATGCACTCCTAAACGACAAGGATGAAGAATTTGTAGAAGTCCGTAAATAGTTGGAAAGTCAAGAATCCAAGATATGTGGACATCAACAATAGATGAAAGAACTCCAAGAGAAAGACGACATTAAAGGCAACATGTTGGAATTTACAAAAAGAAATGATACACTAACAAGCAAGACTGAGAAGTATTTCGACTAAGAAACCATAATAAAAAATTAGTTACAAAGATCGAGAAGTTGAAAATTAGTTACAAAGATCGAGAAGTTGAAAATTAGTCGAAAGACCAAACACTTTAATGAAGACTTTGAAGGGAAAAATCTAGAGAAGCAAGAAGAAAATCATGGCTGAGAAATCTTAATCAAGAACTAAAAGAACAAATCAAAGGGTTAAAAGAGGACAACACAAAGTCACAAGTAGAAAAAGTTCGAAAAGAGTTTGATTAATAACACTCTATTAGAGAATATATTATAGCAAATCCAAAATGAAGCTTCAAGACCTTCAGGAAAAAAAATTAAAGGTAACAAACAAGAAGCCACTCCAGTGAAAAGACACACAACAAAAACTCCTTATTGACACCCAAACTATAAAAATAATTTTAAATTACCATGGGTCAAAATGAACATACACAATAGAGATATGATTTCAGAAGATAAAGAACAGAAAATGAACAAATTAAGCAGAAAACCAGAAATTTCATCCAACAAAGCGATAAACAAACAACTCCAATAAAGATATATTTCAAATGGACAAGTTCACAAACGATGCCATAATTTTTCTTGGGAATTAGTAACTGGCATCATTCCATTTTGTAATTTTTTTGGGGATTTAGTAATTGTTTTTCTGTTACACCATACCATTAAAGTCACAAAGCCATTTTCAGATCTATTTTTTCTAGAAATTCATAAACATAAAAACATTCATAGATATCTAAATAACAATCAGTGCATTAACTCCCCAATACTGTCCAATATAACAAACCAAACTAAATGGACCAAACGGAGTGAATCACAATATAGGTACATCCTTAAACACTGGGCAATTATGCACTAACTCTACATTTGATATAGAGGTAGAACAATCCTCCATCAACTACTAACATTCATCCTAAATCATATTTAATAAAATCTAATTTAATAAAGAAATGAAAAATGAAGTATCACTTCACATTGTGAAATTGTGAAGTAGGAGCGATATCGTTCTGTGAAGTGGGAGTGGGAACGTGAAGATTTTGCAGTACCGGATTTGGTATTTCCATGTGCAAAAATTGAGGTGCCTTTCCATACTGGTAGTGAATGGTAGGTATTAGCAAAGTCCGGGGTACATAATATGCTGCACCTGTAGAGGCCGCGTCTACCATTTATACAAAGTCACCATGAAGCCCGTTTTCTTGTATTTCACCATCTGAACTTGATAGCATTGTCTGATTTGGCAGAAGAGAAATATCATATAGATTCACCGGTCGTTCAGATAAATGTTGAGAGTTTTGTTGATCCTGCACTACAGAGGCTGTCATGTTGGGACTGGTTGCATCCATTTGCTGATCAACACTGTTGATTTTCTGTAAGCAGCTTTTCGGCAGACGTTTAGTGGCAGAGGTCTCTGTTAGTTTGAGACGCTTTGAATGATTTCCAGTGAGACGAAATGATTCTGCCGAGAGAATCTTGTTGACATCATAGTTATTGATATCGAAATTTGTCATAGCGTTGCGCCCCCTGTAGTTAATGGAAGCAGTATCGTAGGCTGCAGCTGCTTCCTCTTCTGTATCTGTCAAAATCAATGCCCACAATTCTCATTTCCTCAAACATTTCCAGATTACTATCCTAAATCAAGATATATTCTATCAAACACTTACTGAAACTCCCCAAAGAATTAGAAATATCAAACACTTACTGAAACTCCCCAAATAATTGTTTTTGTTGTCGTTAACTCTTCCCATTCGTGCTTGCCATTTTCCTTGTAATCTTCAAAAACAAGCATCAACATAATTATTAATAGATATTACGTTCACTATGAATCCCCTGTAACGAATATAATCGTTTAATGGTTTTCTAAAATACCTAGTAACTCCACGGTACTTAGACGCGCCTCTTGAAAATGAGCTGCTTGTTCTGTAACAAAGACATATGAATCCTTAACCGTGTGTACATTTAAAAGATGCAGTGCAAATTCTATAAAAGTTCAATGATGTAATGTTGCTGTTACCTCCTTATATGTTGCACAACTTCTTCCTTAGTCATACCTTCCATCTCTTTGATCTCTTCTTCATACTCGCTAGGCTGTAAACAAAGTCGATATTAATCTTGGTTACAATGGTGGTTATGTTATGCTATCCTAACATTCTAACACAGCATTTCATTGCAATGTAGTTGCAGGGTTCCATAGGGATTTACGGCTTTCGATTGCAAACTCCAAAATTTCAATTTCATGTCAAACTATGAAGAAAATTAAATACAATGAAATACAAGAAGTCATACATGAAAATTTGTTTGGGCAGTTAAACCCAAAAAATTCAGCGCTGCAAGATCATAAGCTCTAGCTGCCTTTTCTGCTGTATCATATCCACCTGATACAGAAAATATTTAATTAGATCTCGATCTACAAAGTACAAAACTTGATTAACAGTGTGTCCTATAGTCAATCAGGCTGTATATTTAATATGACTCACCCAAATAGACTGTGATATTGTACGCCATATGGTAAAGCCGAAGCGGTACATGTGCAAGAGACATAAGAGCAAATTGAGAATATGAAAAAAATACACATTGATCACATTCTTAAGTACTACCTTCAATGAAACACAAAATATGGAAAATGAAAGCGTGAAATGATAGTTTTAACAAGAAAATTCACACAAAGTACCTTGTTTGCCATTTGGTGTGACACCATGAACTTGAACTTTCCAGGTCCGGTCCCATAGATAGGCTTCGTGTCTCTGGCTACTTTTATTTCTGCAACAACAATATCCATTAAAACACCATAAAGCATTAACAGGCTGGCTAAGATAGAAACGTGAAACATAGAATTGACATGGTTAGAATTAATAAATTACTTTGTGACTCCGCGAAACTTAAAGGTCGGATGGGACTGTGTATCACTCTCCTTCTCTACTATTAGATTTGCAGGTTCTGAACTGTCGGAAGTCAGCTTCTTGGGGTTTACAGCATTCATTTTTGCAGAAAATAGAACTGCAGCACTACAGTTTCAGTAAAAAAGAGACGTTTGGCTGCCTGTCATTGAAGACGTCTAACGACAATTACAATGCAATCGAACTGATGGCAGAATTAAAATACGAAACGCAAACCTTCACAGAGAGTTAAACAATTAAAATACGAAACGCAGAACTGATTGCAGAATTAAAATACGAAACGCAGAACTGATCGCTCTTGTTATTGGTTAAAGAAAACCTTCTTGACGATTTTTTGGGTTTGGGGAAATGGTATTATATAAGCAATGTCAATGTAGATATAGGAGGCAATAGAATAGAGTGGGGCACAATTTGTTTTCGTTTACGGAAGTTGGGAGAAAGTGTCACATTATTGACCGTGATTTTCAATTTTGTGACCCCCTTAGGCGCCGTTTAAGTCGGCGGGATTATTTTTTTAATTTGTTTTAATAATATACAAGCTTAAATTTACAAATTTTATGGTCAAGCTAGTGAAAATTTGATCATCTGAATTTAAATATTAAAATATTAATTTTAAAGAAATTGTTTAATAATATTTTTATAAGTTTATGTTATTTTAGGAAGATATTTGGTGATCATTAAGGGGACTTTGGATCTTACCTCATTATCTTAGTGTAGCTTTTAGATTTAAAAGTAATTTTAGGTTTAATTATAAAACCAACAAATAATTTGTAGGAGTATTGAGATTTAAAAACCGTCGCCGAAATCATGAACATTTGGGTATATTTGTGAGCCCATTGGATACAATAAAGAAGGGATGTTACACTTCATACACCAAAATATATGTTTATATGAATATTTTGAGGGCACTTCTAGATTCAATATGCTTAAAAGCTATCATGATTATGAATGAATCTAATCATTTTGTTATAAGAAAATCTTATTTAGATGTTGTAAGTCCCATGGTCATAGATACTTGGTTATGGATTTCCCATGTTATACACCATTTCAAGTTTAAAAAAGGAGAGAAATAGGTCTTAAATTGATTCATACAAGTTGAAAATATGAACAAAATGAGGAAAAAGCCAACCCACTTATTTGCGATGAATGGCATACATACTATCAATAGATTTGAAAATCTAGATGAGAATGAAATCCATCATGATAATCCCTAAGAAGAACTTGAAGGTTGATGGGTATCAAAGCAAAGAATCTAGATTCAACTAGATATAAAATCTAAACAACCCAAAAAAACATTTAAAGGACAAGATCTCCACACCAATTAGTACTCTTGACAAACAAGGAGACCAATATGGAGGAGTATGAGGTTATGGGATCCAAATATCGAGAGATCATGCAATCAGGGTACTTAAATATTCAAGGAATAATGTATGCATACAAGAGATAAGACACTCAATCTATCCTTGAAATACAAATCGCATTGATACAAGAATAAAGGGGCAAAGGATGAACCCTATAAAGATCATGAACATGAAACTTGATCGACCAATTTGGGAATCATAATATGGGTGCTTCGACTAATTTTTTCTTTAAAATGTCGAATGATAAGGCTCATTTGCCGGTCCATTCATATTTTTTAGTTTCTTTTAGTAGTTCTTCTAAGGGATATGTCATATGAGAATAATGTGAGATGAACTTTCTATAATATCCTGTATGTCTAAGTAAGATTCTCACTTGCTTAGCATTTACTAGTGGTTTGAGGTCGAGAATAAATTTATTTTTTGCGAAGTCGACTTTAATACCCTCCTCACATACGATATGTCCCAATAGGATTCATATTGGAGTTGTAAAGATACACTTTTTGATATTGAGGGACAATTGTATCTGTCAAAATATTTCTAGCATGAGTCTTAGCCATTTATAGTGGTTTTTCAACATAGAATAAATTGTCCAATTGTCAAAATACACAACCATTGTTTTATAGATATATATTCCTGAAATCCTTTAACGACTATTCTGGGGAAAAAAACTGGTGCATTATTAAGTCCAAAGGGCATGGATTTATACGCGAAAGATCCAAATTCACATACAAATGTCATTTTATTATGGTCTTCTTTAATGATAGGTACTTGATTATAACCTGAAAATCTGTTTGTGAATGAATAACACTCATTCCCTGCAACTTCGTTAAGAATTTCATCTGCAAAAGGAGTCGAAAATGGGTTTATGAGGGTTACTTTGTTTAGTTCTCGAAATTCGACGCAAATTCTCAGTCGTGTTAGGTAGTGTTTCTTCGGTTGAACAACCATTGGGATTTCCCATTCCTACTAATCTATAGGATAGATAATTTTAGCTTCTAACATGTTGTTGGTTTCCTTCTTTACTATTTCATTATATTTATGCACAAGTTTATATAGTCTTTTCTTTACAGTTTTTGCCTTGGGTTTTATGTCGATTTTCATTTCACCCATTTCTTGAACTAATCCTTTGAGATATTTATAGTTCTGAGAAAAAACATCATAAAATTATTTTAATAAGTTGACGATTTTTGTTGTTTGCTCTTCATTCCAATCGTCGCCAATCTTTGGAATTTTAGGTCTATCATAATTTGATATATTGACTTCTTTTAACTTGAGTTTTGCATCCATCAATTCTCGTGCTTTACTATCATTAATTTGTTGACTATCTTCTTTAAATTGTGAGAATGTTGGTGGGAAATCTTTCATTGTCAATCGTTCAGGATCTTCTTTTTCTGTTGTTTCATTTTTAATACTCTTTTCGACTAATACTTCTTCTTCAACTAAGAATTTGAAGTCTTTAAGGAAATTTTCTTTTAGTTCATTCCATGTGAACATTTTTCCTCTTGCTTCTTCCATTTTATACCATTTATTTGGTAAATCATCTAATTTATTCGACAATAAGTGAGGTTAGACTCGCTCATATTTATAACCTAGTCTTCTCTATTCCTTTTCACATATAGAGATATGTTTCTCAAGGTCATGCCCTTGTGTAAAGACTGGTATATTTGATTGTAATATTATCTTTTCCCCCCAAATATTTCGATAAAGTAATTTGAAGCTATCATCCATGTTTGTAGTCTCGACAGGTGGGTGTCCTACCATCGAGCAGCTTTCCTAGTAAAGGTTTGGACCATACTTTGGAGTCGGCCTTGTTCACCTATATTTTTAGAGACTTGTTCCACATGAACTGCTGGTGATTCACGTTCTTTATATCTAAGTGGTGGTCAGCATGATGGTACATTATCTACTGGTGTTGGGGATGGATACTCTCTAATTTTATGTTCAAATATTTTAGGAGTTGCAATGATAGAAAAACATTGTTGGGTTTTCTTTTTAGGAATGGACTGGTTAGTCCAACATTCCCTTGCTTGTAATTTGCAATTTCTAACTCCCAATCATATAATTATGCATCTTGGTTTATAACCGATAGAATTAGGATTCCCGAGGTGAAGTTCTCCATATACGTTAGGTTTGGTATAATCTTCATTATTCTGTATTTTGTATAACTGCCGAACGTTGACATCTTTATCTATAGGTTCAGTCCAAGGCTCTCCCCGGGATAGATGAATTGGGACAATGAAGTTTTTCCCATACCCTTAATTTTGATTATCTATTTATCTAATTATATAGATGTCTTCATTTTTTGTCCCCATGGTTGACCTAGTAAGGTCGGGAAAGAATTGGATCATTCTTTGGGGTTGATTATTTCAAAGTTGACTTTAGTTGATATGCCCATAATAGTCGTGTCTAAATTTTTCCAGACACCAATGGGTTCAATTACTCCTTGATCTAATAATTTTAAATATATTCCGGATTGGTTTAGTCGAGTTTTACCAAGGTTTTCTCATATGTCTCTCGTCATTATGTTTACCCGCGATCTAAAGTTGAGAACGACTTGTCGGACACAGTATCCTTCACTTTCGAGATTGACTAATGGGTCAGCATCATGTTTATTTTTTTATTAAGGATACATATATGTTTTTCCGGTTTATATTCGCAAAAATAAGTTTTAAGATTATACATTAGATCAATTAGCTTCACAACAGAATCATCATTATTTATTAGTTTAATTAGTTCGCTAGTAATCTTCTGTCAAGAGTCATTATTTTCTTCATGTGCTGCTAGTTCTTTGAATAATGATTTGATGCATCATTATATAGTTTTTTTATTCATCGGGATTAAGATAACATTATTTACTTTTTATTTTGCTTATTTGTGGATTATCCGTGCTAATTTGTGTTCCTTGTCAAGTAATAATTTGTAAATTTTTAATTTGAACAATATAACACTTTTGAACACTAAACAATACATTAACGTTCTTTTTATTATTTATTTTATCAAGCATGGTGGGGCAATCCTCCAAAGAATGATCACCTACACCACAACTTGTAGAACATTTCAGGTCGTTTCGGTCCTTGTACGGAAACTCTACATGATGATGTCCTTCGTTTAATGATGCGTAGAACTGGATGGGCTAATGCGGTCTGATTTCTTGATTTCAGGCATATCATCCTCGACCTTGAAATCCCCCACTTTGTTTATAGTTGTCATTTCATCTCCCATATCTGCGGCCATCATACCTTTGATAATTATTTCGATAATTCCGATCGTTATTGTCAGCGGTGTTATTTTGTGTGACAACATTCGTTTGAGAGACTGCTTGATAGTTCTGTCGGTTTTCAAGTTTAATTGACATTCTATTGTCGAGTGACTTTTGACTTCACAGATTGCACACGAGCGAGCTTGTTCATTTTTCATGTTATAATGGAAATATTTCATTGCATGTAAATCATGCTCCTGAAATATGTCAAAAAAGCACTTTGTTTGTATGAATCATACGTCTTGTCAATGGTCATCCTTTCGACAGTAGTATTTTGTATGACTAGCCATTGATCATTTAGTACACCAAACATCATTCCCTATGAGCCTCATCTCGTGTGTTTATTTCTGCATGCTTTCCATTTGTTCCTCAATACATCCATCGACACGATTTATAGGGTAATCCTCATCCATTTAGATCTGAAACGCCTTGTTCAATGCATCTTCATACGTGTTGAAGTTATCCAGCTGAATATGCATCCAAATTTTCTGTAGTAGTCCAACAACAAACCCCTTAATTAGTAGTTTATCATCTATATTGTATTCCAATTGGATCAGTAAATCTTTGAATATTTTATCATATTCTCAAACTGTTTCAATCGATTTCTGAGCTGTGGTATTCAACTTTTTAGCTGCAAGATGCTCTGCATTAGGTGTTTTAAATAATGACATAAATTGTTGCTTTATTTGAGATTTTGTCTCATTCGACATTTTCTTCGTATATGTCATATACCAAGTTAGTGCTCGCTTACAAAGAGCATCGAAAAACTATTCCATTTGACGTTCTTCAAAGGAAACGACATTTTCCTCCCATATCGACTCACATATGAACCAATGTCGTTTGGGGTCTTCATCTCCCCTATAGAGGGGAATATGAGCAATCATGTGTGCCATATTGTTAGCATTTTCGTATCCTTCTGTCGGTGGAGGTGCCAGTGCTTGTGCTGGTGGGCCAATTCCTCTGACTGAATTCTTTTCACATCTTGTTTCAATGGAAGTTTTGGTTCAGTCAGTAATGTTTTTAGTTGGTTCACTTTCGACAAAAATACAATTTATGTCGACTGCCTCTGTAGATACCCAAGTAAAAAATTTCTCAAACCGAGGTACTCTTACTGGAAATACCGACTGATATTATGAGTTGTATGATGCTAGAATTGGATGGGGGGTGCTCCTCCATGTTCTGAGTAAAGTAGATGAAAACTACAATTGGACAAATAGGGTTGAAAATTAACCTAATTCCCTTCTCGCAGTCAATGAATTAAAAGATGGTCGACATTATTTCCTTCACCATCTATTGGGATCCATACACCTACTTGGAAAACTTGTAGTTTGAGATCTTCTTAAACAATATCTTGCACCTGGAAACTTTGAATAATATTTGACAGGGAATGTGGCATTATATTATGCGGTATGGTTACTTGGAGAGCTCTTCCCCTCTCTATCCACAAGTATTCTTCCATGGGTGACACATATTCATCAACACCCTCTTTTTTCCGTTCGTGACCCGAATTTCACAGATTTCCATCTGGTTCTGTCACTCCATTCATCATTATTTCTTGTTGGAGTACAACAGCTTTCGCTTTGATTTCTTCCCACCTCTTTCTCCTCTTTTCCCGTTCTATTTTCTGTATATCTGAAGTGCTTTTGAGCATGCCTATCCTATTCTTTTCCCTTTTTCTTTGACTTTTCATTGCTGGCCTCGGTGTTTTCTTCATTGATTAACTATTATTCCTCTACTTTACTTAGACATGACCAGATACCCCCCCATTGCCAACTCGAAATATTTCTAAAAAGCTAGGATGGAACTGGTTATTTGTTTAGGTAGTACTCCCACTCTCTTTCTTGGACGAGTTTCTCTCACTCTTTTTGCTTGGCCTCCTAGTTTTTGTTTCTTGGTGGTGTTATCAACAGTGGACGAGGTTCGACAATTTGTCCCACACCTCTGTCAATCAAGAATCTGAACAAAAGTGTAGAAAATGAACAAAGGAATTTTTCACTAAATGAGGGACGGCCTTGATAAACTTTTCATGTGTTTTAGAGAAAAAAATGTCCTTTGCTTGATAAACAGTTAGCTTGTTTCTCCTGGCATAATTCTGCAGGTAGTTCACTATTTTATGCTCACACGAGTCCTTAATCTCCTGCACTGGTATCATCGGGCCAAGGTCATTTTCCTCCAATACATGTACCATCAGAAACAGAACCAATGTTGTAATAACTGATATTGCAAGGTTACTAATGATACTTATACCGATTCATATAACAATTATATAGACAAGGGACAAGGAATGGTAGACATAATAACAATTTATATTAATAAAAGAACACATGTGGGTTCATACAAGAAACTGAACCAAGTATCTATCCGGCTCTACAGCCTATATATGATTTACAAAAAAGTTACAAGAACTACCTGTCGGTTCAACCAACCGACATGACCTATGAGGTCGACATAATCTACAATTAGTAGACTGAAGGATCTAGTCATCTTGGTCGACTGGGCTCCTCCAACAGATGCACACTACATGATTATATGTGTTACCACACTAATTCATGCAAACCTAACTCAATAGGGATTACAACAAACCTAGGGAATTCAACATGCCTATGAAAAATATTTACAACTTGGACAAAAAACTCTAGGGTTTCAGGTACAATCGACCATGCACGCCCTATAACACATGTACTCAATCTCTCAAAATCAATGCATGATTGGTATCATTATTTTCCTCAAACTTAGTTGTTGATCATTCTGAACATCTAATTTACAACCAACCATAATGACTAACACCTTCACTTCTAACCAACAAAATTATGGCATCTAGTAGGAAGACAATCACTTAAGTGTGATTGGTTTGTCACATGCATAAGTTAGAACAACTACATTTTTCTTTTTGCATTATGCTTTCATCTTGTTTCGATCCTTAGGTATGGATGGTGTATCAATTATTGTGAGTGGAACACGATCATGGGAGAAATATGAAGGGATTCTTATTAGGGGCAAGAGTAGAGGAGTTCTTTCTAGAAATGAATCAGTTCCTACAAATCAATCAAATTGGACTTCCATGTACGATTGTCTCCTATTACCACTACATGAAAATTTGTTTCTCAAGATAACTTAATTGAAAAAAATATTTTGCAAACCCTCACATTTGAGCCAAATTTACACACATATATTCACTGAAATCTTGAAATGGAGAATCAATAAAACTTCATGTAACTATGACGAGAAATATCACACACACACTACTACTAAAAAAATATAGATCTTGCTCAGATTTCATTTCCTTGGGACCTCCCATGAGGAATTCAAGCTTAGTGTCACTCTGATACCAAATTAAAATATTGAAGAATAAACATTGTAGCACATAGAGCTCTCTTCGATGATTTATTCATAAACAATGCTACATATTTATACATGGAATTTTTATCTCAACCACAATAAATAAATTCTTAAGGGGATATCTCAACCAAAAACTTTAAATATAAGAAACATGTTGGTGAGAATATCTCACTCTCAACTATTTAACCACCCATCTAACCTCTCCTTAATGAATATGTTAGGATAAACATTATTCATAAAATTCAAATTCATAGGTTTTCTTATGTTTCAAATGGTTTCAATATTGTAAATGTTCATGTGTTATAAAGAATTTGGATTTTCTGCAAAATAGTGGCTCTATTAGCATTGAATTGGCTATGTAGGAAGATATGATGTTATTTATTCTTGTATTTAGGTTTGGAAAAATTAAGATTCCACCATAAATTGTAATATATATCTTTCAAAAAAGTTAATTTTTTTTAGAAATATTTGGGATAAGCACAAGATAGAACATGGAAAACATAGTCTAATATTTCACGAGTTTGAATTGACATGTTCGAATTATTTTCCGAATTGATTAATCTCATAAACTTAATAACACAAACAATTGTACCATTTTTTTTGTCGTTTGTATCTCTTTTTTTTGAAGTGTTGTACCATTATTATTTTTTTGTCATTTGCGTATCTTTTCTTTCAAGGTAAAGTGTTGGATGTACCAATTTTTAATTGTTTTTTGCCTATTTTCCTAGAGGAAATATGTCTAGGGAAAAAAAATTGTCCCTTATATGAAGGCATTAGGGTTTATCCATACTAACTATAATTCCTCAAAGGTGGATCTCCACTTGGATCACCGAGATGATTCCACGTTGAATCCAGATGAACAGGCAGATTTATCTATAGTTACTCCTCAGCTCTGTTTCTCAAAAACTGGAAATCAGATCGTACATGTGGAGTTAGTAGTTTCTAATGTGGAAAATACAAAGGGTGGTTGTCATAAGACAAGGTTAGACGAAGCTTTGGGGAAATGTATTAATGCTCTTAATTCTTACATGTGCGAAGTAGATAGAGGCAAACCACCAGTTATCTGTCAAAATATTGATTACAATACCTTCTTTTCTTCCAAATGGGGTGGTTTGGAAAAATCTAGGAGTTTTGAAAGGTCTAGAGTGATACCTGAGGTGCGTAACTGGGATAATGGTGGTTCTTCATTGTTTGCTACTGACCATAGTCATTTACAAAACACTCTACAGCAGAGGGTGAATGATTCTGGAACTAAGCAAAAACATTTTGAAATTGCAGCGTTTACCTCTAGATCAGAGTTGGAGAAGTTCCCCCTACCTATAGGGCTTCTAGTCTTATGAATCGAGAAAATAGAAAGTCTAAAGCTATAAAAGTAAGGAGGGATTATGAGAGTTTATAAATTGGAAGAGATTTCACCCTACAGTTAGTGGAAAGCCTTAGCGAATGTGTAGTTGTGGGTTGCTTGGAGTATGTCAGGATGAACCATTTGGAGAGGATTGAATGGGAATATGCAAATTGGAAATGTTGGTTGTGGAGCCTAATCTTCCAAATCTAGAGATATTATTCAGTCGTGTTTGTACCCCAGGCATACTGTACACTCATTGCCCATGCTTTGGTTTTTAGTATTTTCCCATGTTATTTCCCATATAAAAGAAACACATTGTAATATGGCTGTGTGTGGTCTTGTATTGTATTGTAGCATTGTAAACAATATATTTGATTGTGTGAGAGAGACTGTGAGAGCGAGAAGAGGAAGTGCAATGGTATTGCTGCAAGTTGTATCCCTTCACCTTTCTGGATGGTAATAAAATGACTGGCAATTTCTGTGTGGACGTAGCCCATTGTTTGGGAGAACCACATTATATTTGTGTCTCTTTATAATGTGTTTAATGTGTTTTGCATCTTGTTTAATGATTTAGTTGTATAACTATTATTGCTCTGCGGTCCTATTTTCTAACAATTGGTATCAGAGCCAAAAGGTTTATTTGGCTGGTAAACTTGCACGAAAGAAGGGTTCTTGGTTCAAGTGGGAGCAATGGAAGAAGAGGGAAAGTTTAGGGTCGAGAAATTTAATGGCCAAAATTATTAGTTATGGAAGATGAAAATGGAGGACTATTTGTACCAGAAGGATCTGTACCTATCGTTGGGAGGAAAAGAAAAATAGTCGATGACTATGAAGGATGAAGAATTAGAGGTTCTTGACAGAAAGGCACTGAGAACAATACGCCTGTGCCTCGCTTCGTTGGTGGCTTTCAATATTTCGAAAGAAAAAACAATAGTTTCCATGATGAGCGCATTGGGTAAGCTCTACAAAAAACCCTCGAATTCAAACAAGGTGTTTTTAATGAAGCGTTTATTTAATATGAAGATGTCGGAAGGTGGATCCGTTGCCGATCATTTAAATGAGTTTAATACACTAACCAGTCAGTTAAGTTTTGTGAAAGTTAAATTTGATGATGAGGTTAGGGCTCTTCGAATCTTTTGTTCATTGCTAAAAAACTAGAATAGCTTGGTCATGGTTGTGAGTAACTCTATCCCTAGTTCAAACACTCTTAAGTTTGATAATGTTGTTGGTGTTATTCTTAGTGAGGAAATGCGAAGAAAAAGAACATATGAGACATCAGGTAATGAGTTGACCATGGAGAGCAGAGGGAGACAAAAGGAGAGAGGAAAGAGCCAAGGAAATCATGGAAAGTCTCAAAAGGGCAGATCCAAGTCAAGATTCAGAAAAATAGAGTGTTGGAATTGTGGTAAGAAAGGACATCTGAAGAAAGACTGTAGAGCACCAAAGACAAAAGGTGAGAGGCAACACGAGACTACTCAGGAAGAGAATGTAGTAGGTGATGTGTTACAAGATTCTTTGATTCTTGCATTAGATAATACTAGTGATTACTGGGTATTAGATTCAAGGGCTTCATGTCATGCTACACCCCATAGGAAATTCTTTCATGATTATGTTCAAGGGGATTTTGGACATGTTTTATTGGGGGATGATGAACCATGTAAAATTGTTGGAAAGGGTAAAGTATGTATTAAGTTAAATAATCGAAGTGAATGGCTGCTAAAGGATGTAAGGCACATTCCTGTTATGAAAATAAATATGTTCTCCACAGGGTAGTTGGGAGATAGTGGTTGTTTGTGTACGTTTGGAGAAACGTGGTGGAAGATCACTAAAGGATCACTAGTAATAGAAAAAGGAGATAGGGTAGGTACGTTATATTTATGTCCTCATAATACTGATTATTCTATCTCTGTAGCTTCCATAGAAATAGGTGTGACATTGTGGCATCATAGGCTTGGTCACATAAGTGAGAAGGGAATGCAGATTCTCTACTCAAGGAAAATGCTTCTAGATCTGAAGCAGGTAAGTTTGGAATTCTGTGAGAACTGTGTTTATGGAAAACAAAAGAGAGTTAGATTTCTCAGGGTTTGGAAACAAAATAAGAGCGAAAATTTAGAGCTTTTCCATATAGATGTATGGGGACCAGCTTAATTACAATCTCTTGGTGGATCTCGTTATTATGTTGCTTTTATTGATGATGCAACTAGAAAAACTTGGGTTTATTGCATTAGATAGAAATCTGATGTGTTTGATACTTTTAAGAAGTGGAAAGCTTTGGCTGAGAATTAGACATGAAAAATGTTGAAATGTCTTAGATATGATAATGGAGGTGAGTACTGCAACAAGGAGTTTGACAGTTACTGTTCACACAATGGGATTCGTAGAGAGAAGACAGTCCTTGGAACACCACAAGAAAATGGTGTGTCAGAAAGGATGAACAGAACAATCATGAAGCATGAAAGGTGTATGAGATTGCATGCATGGTTGCCCTTACATTTTTGGGCTGATGTTGTAAACACTGTTGTTTATTTAATAAACAGAGGGCCTTCAAGCGCTTTGGATGGTGGGATTCCAGAGGAGGAATCGATAGGTAAATAGGTAAAATACTCACTTTTAATAACTTTTGGTTGTGAAGCATTTGTCCACATTGATAAATATGATAGAAAAAAGCTTGAAGCTAAATCCAATAAATGTACCTTTATTGGATACGAGGTTGATGATCTTGGTTATCGCTTATGGGATTTTGAAAATCGAAAAATCGTTAGGAGTAGAGATGTAGTATTCAATGAAAAGGTTAGGTACAAAGATCAGTTGGAGGGAAAGAAAGTGGGAAAGGAAAACATAGAGTACACAATGCTTGATGAAATCAAAGAAAATAAAGTTCCAAAGGCACCAGAAAATCAAGAATAGCAGCAGGTACCTGAAACTCTTGCAACAGTAAGAAAATATAATAGGTTAAGTAGACACCCTGAATGATTATCTCCTTCACTGTATTATTTATTGATGACTGATTCTAGTGAACCGAAATGTTATGAAGAAGCAATGCAGGTAGAAACTAGAAAGAAGTGGGAGCAAGGCATGGATGAGGAGATGGACTCATTGGTAAGAAGCCTGTAGACTTGGGATCTGGTTAAGTTTCCTACAAAAAAAAAGGGCATTGCAGAATAAATGGGTTTACAAGTTGAAGGAAGAATATAGAGGAAATAAGCGATACAAGGAAAGACTTTTTGTAAGGGGGTTTGCACAAAAGAAAGGTATAGACTTTGATGAAATATTTTCTCCTGTTGTTAAAATGACTTCAATTAGAACTATTTTAATTCTAGTGGTAGTAGAATATTTGCATCTTGAACAGTTAGATGTAAAAACAAACTTTCTCCATGGGGATTTGGAGGAAGATATTTATATGCAGCAGCCACAGGGGTATGCAGTCAAAGGGAAGGAGAATTTGGTTTGTAGGTTGAAGAAGAGCCTGTATGGCATGAAGCATGCTCCAAGGCAGTGGTATTTAAAAAGGTTATGAAAGATGTCGGTCTAACCACTGTGTTTATCTCAAGAGGCTAGATAAAAAATATATATATTATCTTGTTATTGTATGTGGATGGCATGCTTGTTGCAAGGTCCAACATGCAAGATATAAATGTGCTCAAAAGAAAACTAGCTAAATTATTTGCAATGAAGGATTTGGGTGTTGCAAAGCAAATCCTTGGTATGAGAATAACAAGAGACGGGAAAAATCACAAATTGACGTTGTCTCAAGGTGAGTACATAGAAAAGGTGTTGGAGAGGTTTAGAATGTAGAATGCGAAACTAGTTAGTACACCTTTAGACATCCATTTCAAACTAAGTAAGGAGATGTGTCCATAGACACAGGAAGAGATAGATTACATGTCCAGGATTCCCTATTCATTAGCGGTTGGAAGCTTAATGTATGCCATGGTGTGCACAAGACCAAATACTGTACATGCAGTGGTATTTGTGAGAAGGTATATGAATAATCTAGGTAAAGAGCATTGGAAAGAAGTACAGTGGATTATCAGGTATTTGAGAGGTACCACTTCTCATGCATTATGTTTTGGAGGTTCAGATAGTGTTCTATAGGGATATGTTGATGTAAATATGGATGGTGATAAAGACAACAGGAGGAGAACCATAGGGTACGTGTTTACTATGGGTGGAACATCACTAAGTTGGATTTCAAAACTGCAACAGGTTGCTACATTTTCAACAATGGAAGCAGAGTATGTTACTTCTATAGAGGCTAGTAAGGAGATGATTTGGTTGTAGAGGTTCATGGAGGAATTGGGTAAGAAGCAGGAGAATAGTAGGTTGTATAGTGATAGCCAGAGTGCCATTCATCTTGAAAATAAATCTACCTTTCATTCAAATACTAAACATATACATCTTAAGTACCACTTCATAATATATGTTCTATATGAAGAACTATTAAAATTGGAAAAGAGACATTCTAGCCAGAATCCTATAGACATGTTGACAAAGGGAGTAGCCAAAGAGAAACCGAGTTCTTGCTCGGTTTTTGTTGGCCTTCAAGCATGAAGGTGAAAATAAGAAATTTTCTAAGTCCAAGGTCTAGAGCATAGTTAAGCAAGTGCAGCAACGTTGGAGTTGCTATGATCAGTCTCGAAGAGGGAGATTGTTGGTTATGGAGCCTGATCTTCCAGATCCAAAGATATTATTCAGTCGTGTTTGTACCCCAGGTGTACTGTACACTTTTTGTAATCTCACAGATCACATAGGGTTACCAATAATACACATTAAAAGCATACATACATAACAGAAATAAGAGACACGAACAAGTAGGTAGAATAACAGATTATATTATAATGAAAGGGTCCATACAATACAGAGAATTGAACCGATTTCTCATCTGGCTCAACAACCTAATATATATGAATTACAAAATAGTTAGAAATAACTAACTTATGTGGCTGACCTAATCTCTAATTAGTTAGCTGATCGACTTAGTCGGCTAATCGACTAAGTTATCTATAGTTCTAGTCGGCTTTACCGACTTACTCCTCCAACATCTCCCCCACGAACAAAACGTTTCTTCGTCCCAAATAAACAGGGAGGTACCAAAATTTATTTTCCTATCCTAAGTAGTTATTTATGTGTTTGATCTTCATGGGCTGTGAAGTCTGATGGCCGGTCTCTTCTGCACACAGACTTCGACAATTGCTTTAGCTGTTACTGCGAGCTGATGTTGGAATTATGTCCAACTTTGCAGTACTTTTTGGATGTCGATAGTTAATGTAGTCAGACTTGATAATATCGACATTTTTTCTTGAGTGGAAAGTTCTTCTATTCTTTCCATGTCGAGACCCATAAACTAGTCCTTTTCCTCTGCTGTTTCAAAAAGTTGTTTCATCTGCGTGTAGATGATGTCTAATTTTTCTAAACTTGGAATTGTTTGCTGCACCCATTGATGTGCTTGTCGCTCTTGCTTCTGTAATTTGGCTGTTTCGAGCACTATTTGATTTTCAATTGTGCTTCTAAGTGCTTCCTCTGTGCTTTTCCTCTTCTCGAGCGCTTCGATTTCTTGTCGGGTCTATCGGGTTTGCTGATAGACTTGCCCATAATAAGTAGGCTAGTCTGGTATTACTTCTTCAGTAATGACTGACTCCTCCATGTGATCTTGTAGTACCTTGTATGCTTCTGAAAAAGCTATATGCTGCTGCATCAATAGTTGAGCTGTTTCTTCTTTCTGCTCCTCCCTTATGTCCTGCATCTGTGCTTGTAGCATCGACACCACACTCTCAAATAGCTGATAATCTTTTTCTATCAGCTTGTCAGTATCGGCCTCTGTCAGTTGTACAAATGCTTTGATCTGTTTTTCCGTTTCGACCAAATTCTCATTTTGGGGTACAAAGTTGAAATCTTTGATAAAATTCTCTTTGAGTTCATGCCATAGGAATGTTTCACCTCGAGCTTCTTACATTTTATACCATTTTTTTGTTAAGTCGAAGAGTATTTATGGGAATAGGTGTGGCCATGTACGTTCATCTTTATATCCAAGTCTTCTCCATTCTTTCTCACATGTCTTTATGTGGTTTTTTGGATCTTGTCCTTGGGTAAATATAGGTATCTGAGCCTCGTTGGTCAACTTCTTTACTCCAAATCTTTCTACCAAATAAGTCAAAGTTGTTGTCCATGTCTGCAGTCTTGACTGATGGGTATCCCACCATCTAGAAGCTTGTCCTATAAAAGTTTCCACTAAGCTTTGTAGTTGGCCATGTTCGCCAATGTTCCTAGATACTTGCCCTATGTGCATAACTGGTGATTCTCTTTCTTTATATCTTGGGATTTTTGTGATATTTATATTTGTTGGTTTCAAGGTGGGATATTCCCTAGTTTTCTTCTCAAATATTTTTTGGATGATGGACACCACAAATCATTGTTTGACTGGTTTCTTCTGTACTTTTTGAATGATCCAGCATCCTCTTGCTTTTGTTTCATAGTTTTCAACCTCCCAATCATATAGTTCTGCATCTGAATTGTATCCTACTGAGTCTTGGTTGCCTAAGTAAAGTTCACAATACATATTAGGTTCTGTGTAATCTTCATTATTCTATATCTGATATAGTTGTCGGATGTCAACTTCTTCATCAATTGGTTCTGTCCAAGGTTCTCCTTTGGATGGGTGAATAGGTACTATGGATTTTTGTCCATTCCCTTTTAATTTTATTCTTTCTTTGTCTAAGGATATCAAGGCTTTCATTTTTCTCCCCCAAGGTCAACCTACTAACTCTGGGAAGGAGCTGGATCCTTCCTGGCTTGGATGGCTAGGCTCCTCCAATAGAAACACACTACATGATTACATGTGTTACCACACTAATTCATGTAGACCTAACTCAATAGGGATTACAACAAACCTAGGGAATTCAACGTGCCTATGAAAAATATTTACAACTTGGAAAAAAAACTCTAGGGTGTTAGGTACAATCGATCATGCACCCCCTACAACACATGTATTGAATCTCTCAAAATCAATGCATGATTGGTGTCATTATTTTCCTCAAACTTAGTTGTTGATCATCTTGAAGATATAATTTACAACCAACCAAAATGAATAATACCTTCACTTCTAACCAATAAAGTTATGGTATCTAGTATGAAGACAATCACTTAAGTGTGATTGGTTGGTCACATGCATAAGTTAGAATGACTACATTTTCCGTCATGCATTATGCTTTCATCTTGTTTTGATCCTTAGGTGTGGATGTTGTATCAATTATTGTGAGTGGAACATGATCATGGGAGAAATATGTGTGAATCTTATTGTGGGAAAGAGTAGATTAGTTCTTTCTAGAAATGAATTAGTGCATACAAAAACAATCAAATTGGACTTCCATGTACGATTGTCTGCTATTACCACTACCTGAAAATTTGTTTCTCAAGATAAATTAATTGAAAAAATAATTTTGCAAACCCTCACATTTGAGCCAAATTTCCAGACATATCTTCACTGAAAGATTGAATCATAGAATCAATAGAAATTTATGTAACTATGAGGAGAATCCTCACACACACTACTACTACAAAAACAATCCACTCTCAATTACAGTAGTCTACATAGACAATGAACATAGATCTTGCTAAGATTTCATTTCCTTGGGACCTGCCATGAGGAATTAAAGCTTAGTCTCACTCTGACACCAAATTAAAATATTGAAGAATAAACATTGTACCTCACAAAACTCTCTTCGATGATTTATTCATAAACAATGCTACATATTTATACATGGACTTTTTATCTCAACCACAATAAAGAAATTCTTAAGGGAATATCTCAACCACAAACTTTAAATACATGAAACATGTTGGTGAGAATATCTCACTCTTAACTTTTTAACCACCCATCTAACGTCTCCTTAATGAATATGTTAGGATAAACATTATTCCTAACATTCAAATGCATAGGTTTTCTTATGTTTCAAATGGTTTCAATATTGTAAATGTTCACGTGTTGTAAAGAATTTGGATTGTGTGCAAAATAATGGCTCTATTAGCATTGAATTGGTTATGTAGGAAGATTTTATCTTATTTATTCTTGTATTTAGGTTT
This sequence comes from Pseudotsuga menziesii, assembly GCA_001517045.1. Taxonomy (NCBI): domain Eukaryota; kingdom Viridiplantae; phylum Streptophyta; class Pinopsida; order Pinales; family Pinaceae; genus Pseudotsuga; species Pseudotsuga menziesii. The sequence continues at coordinate 136,141 of LPNX011147612.1, forward strand.
GGAAAGATTAAGAGTTCACCATAACTTGTAATATATATCTTTCAAAAAGGTTATTTTTTTTTTAATATTTGGGATAAGTACAAGCTAGAACATGGAAAACATAGTCTAATATTTCATGAGTTCGAATTGTTTTCCGAATTGATGAATCTCATAAACTTAATAACACAAACAATTGTACCATTTTTTTGTCGTTTGTATCTCTTTTATTTGACGGTAAAGTGTTGCACCATTATTATTATTTTTTTATCGTTTGTGTTTCTTTCCTTTCAAGGTAAAGTGTTGGATAGATTGGTTTTTACTTGCTTTTTTGCATATTTTCCTAGTGGCAATATGTCTAGAAAAAAAAAAATTTGTCCCTTATACAAAGGCATTAGGGTTGATCCCTACTAACTATAATTCCTCAAAGGTGGATCCCCACTTGGATCACCGAGATGAATCCACGTTGAATCCAGATGGACATGTGGATTTCTCTGCAGTTATTCCTCGACACTATTTGTCAAAAAGTGGAAATTAGATCGTACATGTGGAGTTAGTAATTTCTGATGTGGAAAAGACAAAGGGTATTTTTCACGAGACAAGGTTTGACGACACTTTGGGGAAATGTATTAATGCTCTTAATTCTTATGCGTACGAAGTATATAGAGGCAAAACACGAGTTCTTTTTCTAAATATTGATCACAATACCTTGTTTCCTTCCAAATGTGGTTGTTTGGGCAGATCTGGGAAAGGTATAGAGTGAGACCTGAGGTGCATAGCTAGGATAATTGTGGTTCTTCATAGTTCGCTACTAACCATAGTCATTTACAAAACAATCTGCAGAAGAGTGTGAATGATTCTGGAACTAAGCAAAAACATTTTGAAACTGCAGGGTTTCCTCTAGATCAGAGTTGGAGAAGTTCCCCCCTACCTATAGGGTTCTTAATATTACGGCCCAAGAAAATAGAAAGTCTAAAGCTCTTAAATTTAGGAGGGATTTTGAGAGTATATCAATTGGAAGAGATTTCACCCTACAGAAAGTGGAAATCCTTATCGAACATGCAGTTGTGGGTCAGTTGGAGTATGTCAGGATGAACCATTTGGAGATGATAGAATGGGAATTTCCAAAGTGGGTTTCCTCTAGATCAGAGTTGGAGAAGTTCCCCCCTACCTATAGGGTTCCTAATATTACAGCCCGAGAAAATAGAAAGTCTAAAGCTGTAAAATTTAGGAGGGATTTTGAGAGTTTATCAATTGGAAGAGATTTCACCCTACAGAAAGTGGAAAGCCTTATCAAACGTGTAGTTGTGGGTCAGTTGGAGTATGTCAAGATGAACCATTTGGAGATGATAGAATGGGAATCTGCAAAGTGGAAACCTATATTTGACTATGTTCCATGGGTTCTTTGGCTTCCTCGAGGATGGTTCTGTTTTATATTTTGGTTAATGAACATGTACATAGGGTATTAAGAAAATTTTGGGTTATCCAAGAAGGTTCACTAGTTTTGTGGAACTGGTTTGTGGATTTTAATCCAACTACTCAAAAGATTTCCAAAATACATCTATGGGTACTAATGTCAGGTTTGTCGATCCAGTTTTGGTCGGAGGATATACTATTTAAAATTGCAAACCACTTGGGGAGGTTTATTATGGTTGATAAAGTGGAACAACGGTCAGATGATAGAAGGATGGTGAGGGTGATGGTGGAGCTTGACATCTCAGAAGGGCTTCCAGAATCCTTCATGATAAACTGAGGAGATATCACATTTAACTAGAGACTGGACTATAAGGGAATTCCCTTTCGTTGTTTAAATTGTCATAATACTGGTCATGTCAAGAGAGAGTGTCATTTGGGGTTCTTACACTCATATGGGAAGAATCAATGGTGGTCTATTTCGAATACGGTCGGTCCATAATCTCCCTGTCTTCCTGTTCTGATGGAGGAGACCTCTCAGTCACAAGGTATGTATGTTTTCTCCTCTCCTGTTCCTTATGAAGATATGACCTCAAAGGAGCTTCATTTCATTAAATCGGTAGAAAAGGATTTAGATAGAAGGTTAAGTCTATTGAAAAACCCTCATTCTTCTCCATTGACAAAGTTGCCTTCACCTCCTTCTTTGACCTCAAATTTTGGTAATCTTACATCTATTGAGACTTCGGGGATGGGTATTGACACTTTAATTCCTAGCTTTGGATATCAACCAATCATTAGTTAATTCGACTAGTTCTCCTCCTGCTAAAATTTCTTTAGGACTTTTCTTTATGCTTCTACATCGAAGAATATAGATTCAGATAAGGTTTTCTCTCCTATTACTGTATATGAAAATAAATATGGATAAAACAAATATTGTGTACGAATCAACTTTATGAGATGTCAAAATGTTACGATTCGTAGAAAGAATAAGAAAAAGCTTTGTAGTGAAAAAATTGTAGATGAAGGGGATAAAGAGATTTTGTTGGAAGTAGGATATATCTTGGTGTCAAAAAGGATTCGTTTAGCTGAGGGTGATTGTAACAATACAGAGGTTTTGGATGGGGTGCTTAGAGTATTGAAGCCCTCTATGGAGGTTCCTCAATAATTTGTATCTCTTTCAATATCTGGGGCTTGGGGGACGACCCTAAATTTTGTGCCCTCAAATTTTTTCTTTTGAATAACATAGCTGACATGTATTTTATTCAACAAACTATGTCTATGGGTACTAAGGGTTGTGAATTATTTCTAAAAATATTAAAATACTAGGAATGTTGCGCAATTGATGCAACAGGGATTTGGAGAGGGTTGGTCGCTATTTGGAACCATTTGATGTGCTCCTTCAATCCATTTAGAACTTGTGTTAGGATCTTGTTGAAATGGAATATGTGGGGTTTTGAAAAACATATGCACTTACTTAATGTGTATGCCCCCTATAAGGATAGAAGGAATTTCTAGGATAGAATTGACGATAGTGGTTTGTTGGGTGTTGATAATCTGGTTCTAGCAGGTGATCTTAATTTGACTCTCCACTCTTTTGAAAATGGGGGAACTATCCATTCTTCATATTATTTTGGAGGAATATTTTGTAGAGTTGTTATATCAATAAATATCAATTAGTTGATATTGCCCCTTCCAAAATTACTCCTACCTAGAGAAACAAAAAAGTGGGGGGTGGGGTGTGTAAAAGGCTTGACCGCTTTCCCCTAAAGGAAGATCTCATGGATTTCAGTACTAATTATAAATCCTATTTCTTGCATAGTAAAATATCTGATCACTTTCCTGTATCTCTTTACCTTGATGTGAATCCATCATATACTTGCAAACCCTTCAAATTTGACCACTGTTGGCTTAAAAATGAAGAATTATGTCAGATGATTAGGGTTTTTTGGGATAATATTAAATGTCCTGGGAATCTAAATGTAATGTATATTTTTATTTATAAATTGAGGGTTCTTAAGAGGGAATTTGTTAGCTAGACAAAAAGGAAAACTATTGAAAACCTAGCTACTTCACAACAAATTGAATATGATATTTTTGAACTGCTCTTGTAAAATTTATCAGGGACATACTCGACTAAAGATAAAGACAAAATTTCTGGTCTGATAAGTTCACAAGATGAGATCCTTCTGAAATATGAAGAGAAATTAAGGCTAAAAAGTAGAGCTACTTGGATTGAGGCGGGTGACAAGAATACGAAGTTTTTTCATAAGTTTGCTTCTTTTCGTAGAAATTTAAACTCTATCTAGGAAATTTGTGATGATTTTGGTAATTTAACATGTTCTCAAGATAAGATAAAACGTGATCTGCAAAAGCACATTTTAAATTCCTCTTCAAAGATCAGAAAAAATCCCTAATAGGTAATCAACTTAAAGTGCTTGAGGATTTCCCCTCTTTTTTAACTAAGGAAGAAGGTATAGATTTGGGTAAAGAAATAACTATTGACGAAGTTCAGAAGGTACTATCAAAGTTTTCCAAGGACAAAAGTCCTAGACCTGATGGGTGGACAATAGATTTTTTTTTTTCTTTCTTGGACTTTTTGGGAAAATATTTACTCGATGTTGCAGAACTCTCTAGAAAGAAGGGTTATATGTCAGGTGCTATTAATGAAATCTTCATCACTTTGATTCCAAAAAGGGACTTTCCCGATACTTTCTCAGATTTTAGGCCTATTTCCCTCTATAATTTGGTATACAAAATGGTGACTAAGATAATTCCAGACATAATAAATCTTATGCTCTCTAAATACATATCAAAAGAACAATTTGGATTTTTAGACAATACACAAATACTTGATGCTATTGGTACTAATCAAGAGTGTTTACACTCTGTTAAGACAAAAAACTTAAGTTCGGTGATAATGAAGCTTGATTTAGAAAATTCCTACGATAAAGTCAATTTGGATTTTGTGAGGTGGGTACTTCTTTAGATTGGTATCCCTGAACATCTTATGAACTAGATAACGATTTATGTCTCTTTTGATAACTTTGCAGTTCCAATCAACGGTTCCCCTACACCATTTTTCAAGAGCTCTAGAGGCTTGCGACAGGGATTCCCTCTCTGTCCTTTCTTATTCTTACTTATGATTGAAGGTTTTAGCAGATTAATTTCTAAAACACATGATGAAGGACAACTTTCAGGTATAAAATTTTTAGATGTTATATTTTTTTCTCACTTACTTTTCATTTATGATGTTATTCTCTTTGGACTCGATAATATCAAAGAATGGAATATTATGCATACTCTTCTGGATCTCTTCTGCAATTATACAGGTATGGAAGTAAATATTGAAAATTCCTGCTCCTATATTCATAAAATTCAACGAGACTCTTTTTTAGTTTAAGGTAGAGCAGGTGGAAATTGGTTTTAAATATTTGAGTTTTTTCCTAAAACCTAAAAAATATAGAGTTATATTTTCAATTTGGAATATTAAGAAGATTGAAAAGAGGATTTCAAATTGGGATTTTAGATTTCTCTCTTTAGGAGGCATGCTTACATTAATCAAAGCTACTTTGAAAAGCATACCTGTTTACCTGTATTATCGGGTTAAGCTCCCAACTTCCATTATCAACACCATCAGGAACAAAATTTTTCACTTTTTATGGTAAGGTTCGGGTTCACAGAGAAAATTTCATTTGGCTCCTTGGGAAGCTTTGGCTACTCCAACTCATCAGGGAGGATGGGGTATAAAAAATATGTTATTATTTAACTATGCTATTTGTTTTAAATATTGATGGAGAGGTCTCTTCGATTAGAGTTTGTTAAGTGAAGTGGTGAAAACAAAGTATTTGAAGAATATTTCAGTGGGCACTTTGATTATAAACTTAGTCTTTAATACTAAATGTGTCTCTATGGTATAGAATAGCTTTCTCAAAGTTATACATTGGCTAAAAAAGGGGATTTGTTGGAATATAGGAAATGGAAAAAATATACTCACTGGTATTTATCCTTTTGTAGGAGACAGTGACTGCCCCTATTTTCTAGTGGAAATTACAAAGAACCTTTCCTAGATTAACATGAAGACCCTGTATTTATTGAAGAGACCTAAAAGGGATGTCCTAAAAGGGGGCTATTAGATGAAGTCTAGAGATTTGGGACTCAATGGTATCTGGGTTGTTCAATGGGAAACAATCATCCATAAGTTGAATTATGCTGGAATTAAACTCAACTATGAGATTGATATTCTAGTATAGCCTGAAAACAAAAAAAAATGGGATCATTACAGCCAAACTGGCTTATGATTTTATAATCACTAATGGTACAAAATTAGAGCAAAGATGGTGGCATAAATGGATTCGCAAAACGAATATTCACCCAATTTTTTTTGGGGTGTCTCACTCTTCAGAATAAAATACTTACCTGGAACAATCTATTGAAAAGTGGTTGGAAAGGCCCAAGCTTCTTCCCTCTTTGTAGGAAAATTGATGAAATTGGATTTCACCTTCTTGTGGATTGTAATTTCTGTTTACAGGTTTGGAAACTTGTTAAAGAATGTTTCGGAATTAGTACAGACTGGGTGCTGAAAATCTGGAGAATTATTTTTCTAATTGGTTTCAAAATGGAGTATCTTACAATCTTCAGCCTATTTTAATCTCTTGGTCTATTTGGCTCACAAGTAATTAAGCAATTTTTCTAGAGACAGATCCCATTGCACTTATTTGTGGAATTAGAGGCATAAACATTTTCAAGGATTATGAGAAAACTATCCGCAACAAAAAATTCAAAAAACTTTGTCCTCCTATTGATGTTGCATCAGGTGCTGTTGGTTATTTTGATGGAGCCTCTAACCTCAACCATTGTGGTTGTGGCATGGTTCTAGTTTTAAACAAGGATCATTTTTTAAATCTCTGTATGGGTGGAGGACTGGGATCCAACACAAGAGATGAGATTCTAAGCTTATTTGGGCTCCTACTTTTTGCTTCTCTTATTGGTATTTCAGATATCAGTGTTTGTTGAGACTCCAATCTCTTAATCCATTGGTTAAATGGTTCTTGAAACCTACAGGTGTTATTACTTAAAAATTGGATTAAGAAAGTTCAAGATATCAGAAGAACCTTTGAACATATCTCTTTCAGGCATATTTCTAGGTGTTTTAATGCATTTGCGGATGCACTTTCCAAAACATCCATTTCTCTTACATTTGGCTTTGTTAGATTTCAATAATTTATGGATGGATTTTTTATCCAAGAAGGTGAAACAAATCGTTTGGAGCTTATGTACCTTTGACTAGATGGGGATTTTTGTCATTTTTTGTCTAGTAGGGATGTTTTTTTTCCTTTCTAATAGTTAGATCCTTCATGGACTGAAGGTATTTTTGAATAAAATTGTCTAAAAAGGCGTTTGGCATATGCAACTTTTTGGATTCCCTTTATTAATATAATATCGGGAAAAGTTTTTTTTTTAAGTGTTGGACCATAAAATTAATAACACAAGTAATTGTGTCAATTATTTTTCATCTGTTTCTCTTTTCTTTCAAGGTCAAGTGTTGGACTATTATTTTTTTTTATTTTTATTTTTGTTGTCGTGTGTGTTTCTTTATTTTCAAGGTAAAGTGTTGGACCATTATATGAAAAAGAGAAAATCATGAATTGTTGAGTTTCAAATTTCCTTTTAAACATAAATTATTTACTTGCCCGTTACTAATACAAGTTTGCATTATAAAGAAATTAAGATCATTAATAACTTGTCTTGAAATTACATTTTAAATTTTTAATTACATTTCAAACCTTAATCAAAACAGTTTGATTTTTTTTAATACAATTTTACATAATAAAAATATATAACATATCTTCTCTAATAATTAAAAAAAAAATCTAAATTTCAATATACTGTCTCATGTTTGATTTTAAAATTACTTAGTTAATTTTACATCTATATCTACTAATCTAAAAACCCATAAATAAAACCAAGTACTCAAGTAAAAGATTAACTGGACATTTACATTATAATTACACTTTAAAAACCCATGGATGAAACAAGTTATACCCTTGAACATAAAAGTGAAAAAGGAAAGCTAAATTACCTTTTTATTTATTTTTATATCTTTTGTTCAAGCCTAAAAGTTCTTAAATAGAAAAGTGACAAGGAAAAACACAAACTTACCAACATTTTAAACAAATAGTTACGAAGGTTTTTTTATTCTATTTCTTCTTAACATTGAAAGTCTGTTTGTATTTGTATTAAACTATATTTACACCTTTAAAAATTTTATTATTATTTTTTAAATATTGTCTATCGGATAATAAAATTTATTTTTTTAATTTTATAATTATAATATCACATATCCATATAAAAACACCTATTTCTATCTTTGTGAAATAACTATTAAATATGACTTATTTATTAAAATATACATAACAAAAACGAAAAACCAAAAAACCATGAATTGACAATGTCTTTGTGAATAAAATATACATAACAAAAAGCACGACTTGACAATGTCTTTGTGAATGTCTTTTTGGTAAAGTTCATTTGCAAAAAAAAGTCATGAAATTTGAGTAAAGTTCATTTGCAAAAAAGTCTTAAAATTCAAATAAAGTTCATTTGCAAGAAGCTGCTAAATTTTTTTGAGCATCCAAGTTCAATGGAAGGTTATATGACAATTGTTAAAAATGAGCTTTTCATTACAACAAGAATTTGATCTATTCGAGTCGGACATTGTTTTCAAGTTGGAAATGCATATACTATTACTTAAAATTGTCATATGAAAATAGTGGGGCGGATTATTGCTTAGTATCTGAAAATTATAGCATGAAAGTGGAATTTTAAATGTATTGAATGATTGACCTAGATGATAGAAAATGTTTTCAATAAACATAATGTGTCATTTGCATGAATGAAATTATTAAGATGAATGAAATAATAGTGATATATAACAATGTAAATTAGCTTAATGGATCAACATTGAAGTGCACCGAACACTAAACATATGGAGATTATCCGCATAAACATTAAGATGCAAATAGAAATATAGAGAAATATCAATGTAAATGATCATGCTAATAACAATATAACAATGTAAATTATCACTAGCGAACTCAGTAAGATCTAGGTTTTATTGTCTTTATCTATTAAGAAAGAACAAAACCTACATTTGTTTATATAAATCTTCTTCATGTGCATCTTAATGCCACTGGGCATGGAAGGAAATTAATAATATAAATATATTTTTCATAATGAAATAAAGATAATCTTCTTAGGTTATTACACGAAGTGCTTGAAATTTGTAAATATTTATGCTTGCCTAAAATATTTAAAAATTTAAACATTAGTATTAGATGTAACCCGATCAATTTAATGGAAACCAAATTTATCAATGCCCACCTTCTTTTAGTAGTTTTTGTTTGAGTAATGGAAAAGCAGCTTTGATGTAGATAATAGATTTCTTTTTACACCAATGTGCTAGTTTCCACGGAGAGTTAAGCTCTCTAAAGAGATTATAATTCTTGTACAAGAAGAGGCATTTGATACATATATATTTTTCATATGGTGGAGTAAACATGAATCCTAATTTGAAATACTTTTCAAGGTATTCGTTGAGAATTAGAATGACCGATGTTCCTACCCATTATTGACATTTGATGAATATGTCCCTTGCATATAGTGGAGTAGACATGAATCCAAATTTGAATTTTTTTCAAAGTATTCAGTGAGATGTAGAATGACGAGTGTTCTTTCCCATTATCAAAATTTAGGGCTCGCAAAGTCGATTGTGGTGAAATCACCACATCTTTTCACAAGTCCCATAAAATTTCAAGCCTCAAGATATGATGGTTAAACTCAATGATTCTCTGCACATGATTATTGAGGCTATATATTCATTGTCAGTAACTAGACCAAGACAATATGAGGTGCATGTTTATTTTTTCCCAACAACTATTATACTAGATCGACCTTCAAAAGGGAAATTCATTTAGAACATTTGCAATGGTTAATTAGCTTTGAATCATTATATAATCCTGAAATATGCATTAATCCTGGAGAAATTCACTATACGGTCAAGATGGCATGGGATTTCGGATTGGAAATTTCCATATTATCAAATCGAAAGACTTGGTTGAATTATATGTTAATAATGAAAACTAAACTAGATGTGTTTACGGGAAAGTTTTTTGTAACGTAAAACTAGATGTGTTTACGAGAATTTTTTGTAACGGGCATAACCGACATCAATTTTAATCATGTAACTTATTTCATGAAGTATATAGTGTATGGTTGGGATACATAAAGTAAATGTACTATGAGTGGTTGAAGGCCTATCATGTAATATCCTCTTTTTGTATTAATGAGCTTCAATACTTTTCCTGCGTGGATATTTCCCCTTATGGGGTTTTACCACATTAAAATTGATGTTTGTTATGGTGGTTTTCCTTGATTTCTTGTCTCTTATTTCAACAAGTGGTATCAGATCTCGTGAGAAGGAGAGAACTGCTAGACTGACTGATTGTGGAAAAGAGAGAGTTGATGGATCAATTTTTACTGCTAAATTTATGATGTCTGCTCCTCACCATCGCTTCCTATGCAGAATAGAAGATGGAGCAACCTGGCAGCATGAAGAGGAGGAAGAAATTTTGACTACTGGAAGGAGCTGCGTGTAAAGGGAGAATCTTGGTTGCATGAAGAGGAGGAAGAAATGTCGGTTGTGGAGATCCTCTGCGTGGAGAAGAGGAGAGGTATCAATTGCTGGAGGATCCATTGTGGAGAGGAGAATGATGGTGGAGATCCTGGGTGTGGAGAAAATGATGTTTTCTATGAGTGGAGTGGAGAGGAAGCCATCCTGAAACTTGCGCATGGATTGGAGAGGAATCCATCCCGCAACATGCGCGTGGAGAAGGATCAAAGCATGTAGAGCCCCATTGCTCATTGCTGCTGCTGGACAGTCGTGAAGTTGTTGTTGCTACCATTGCATCTCGTCGATGTTGGGCACCTACTGCTACATAGACGTGGAGATGGACCGTGAAGTGACCATGGAGAAGGGGTGTTGAGTTGAGAGAATACGATATACTTTTTTTCAAATTATTAAAAAACAATTTCACTATTTTCATTAGAATGTCTAGTATAAAGTTTGAAATTGAGAAGTTTAATGGTAAAAATAACTTTGAGTTATGGAAATTAAACTTTGCGTATTTGTTAGTAAAACACAGCTTACATAAATCCCTAGATGGTAAAATAAGGAGACCCCTAACTATGAAAACTCATGAATGGGAGGAATTAGATGCCGTAGCACTTAGCAAAATTCGATGTCTTATGGATGATGTGTCGTTTAACATTATTGAAGAAAAGTCAACAACAAGCCTATGGAGCAAGTTAGAAAGTATGTATATGAAAAAATATTTGACGAACATAATTTACGTTAACAGACAACTGTATGATATGAGAATGAAAGAAGATACAAAGACAACAGATCTTTTGAATGTTTGTAATACTCTTATTTTCTAGTTGACTACTATGGATATTAAAATTGATGATGAAGATAAAGCAGTCAATATGTTATGTACCTTACCTGAATCTTGGGGTCAAGTAGTTTCTTCCATTATCCTTAGTACGACTGATACTTTGGAATTTGACATTGTTTTTAAAGGATTGTTGTCTGAGGAGTTGAGAAATAAATATAGTTTTGAAACTTCTACACCTTAAGATTTGGTTGTTAGAGGTTGATCCAAATAAATAGGAGAAAAGTAAAGAGGTACTTCCAGGTCTAATTCAAAGGGAAGAAAGAGAAAATTAAAATGTTGGTTCTATAACAAGACTGGTCATCTCAAGAAGGACTATTGGAAAAGACAAGAATCCAAGAAATATGACTCCAAATCTGAGGAAAATTCAGTTAAGTCTGATACAAGTATGATCGATGAGGTTTTCTCCGTTTGTAGGGTTTTTTAATAAATTGAAGAATGGCTATTAGATCCTGGTTCTTCACACCACATCTGTCCTCACAAAGATTGGTTTTCTTCCTATCAAATAGTGAAGGATGGTATAGTTCATTTAGGAGACAATCATTCATGTAAGATTGTTGGGGTTGGAAGTGTTAAAATTAAAATGTTTAATGGATTTATAAGAACACTAAAATATCTTAGACATGTGCCTAAATTAAAGAAAAAAATAATTTCTTAGGGAGTGTTGGATTCTTTTGGTCATAAGTTTACAGGTTTAAGTGGAGTACTAAAAATATCTAAGGGTTCTTTAGTGGTCATGAAGGCACCAAAAATAGGAAACCTTTACAAACTTGTTGGATGAACTCAAGTTAATGATACATCGTTAGTGTCTGAAGAGATGTCATGATCCATTCAATTACATAATTGACATATTGGTCATATGAATAAGAAGTGTAACATACCCATAAACCTAAACAGATCCATTAGGGTACACTGCGAAAAATTTAAACTCATAACCTTTATGGTACACAAATTTAATTAGTCCCATGGAATATTCAAATTAACCAATCCCACGAATTGAAAATAAAACCAGTCCAAAAATACATCTTATGTATCTTTTTAAATTTCCAATAGGATCCTTATTTAATAGGAATACTTCGATATAGACAACATAAGCCTTCTAAGATTAAAAAGATTCGCTATCACTAAAATCCTAAGGTCTTCTCATCGTGTAGTAAAGGAATTCAAGGTTGTTGTTCCTATTAAATTAAAGTACAACTTTCTTCATTGACTAATCCCAATAGAAATGCATATTCAAGGTTTATATAAATGTTAGGTTATACATATTTCCCTTATGTTCACACACCTGTTCTTACCCTTCCCTTGCATGGATTTTCAAGTATGTCCTTGAGATACAATCCAAACCTTCAAGTAACTCAACACTCAAGTAACACAACACACAAGTATTAGGAGATTCTTAGTATTTCATTAAATAACAATGAATAGGAAAAATTGCAAACAAGACATATACAATATATTGGTCACATAATTGTTCTTTGGATGAAGCCACAGTAAATCATCTTGTTCTTTGGTTATAGTTAATACATTCCATCACAAGAATCTTATAAGGTTCCCACTTTTCTAGGAAATATCACAAGAGAAGAGACCTGAAACTCCTGTGTCGACTATCGAGTAAAAGACAGGGTTAGATAGTTACACCTTGGTGAATAAATGAAAATCTATCTCTATAACAAGTCATCAAATTACATATTTAGATATGCATAAGTTGTATAATTGATATCCACCATACTATCATCATAAGCAACTAATTTTCCATTCGCCCTTGTGGAACATATATAGTCGTATGCTTAATTTCTAGATCACAAGTACACTAAGGTGACATATCTCAGATCTAGGCTTATGTGTTCAATACATATAAACTTGTCACAGGTTAAAATACTAACGCGTCCTTCAGGTCTGAGTCTAAATACACAAAGGATTATCCAAGAATCACAAAGGTTAAAAATTAGTAACCGCATCCTTCAAATTTGAGTCTAATCACAAAAAGGGACTATCTTAAAGAAAATGCAGAGGTTAAAATACAACTTCAATCAAATCATGGATCGGTTCGTTAACACAAGAATTTCACACAATTCATGGATCAGTTATTTAACACAACAATTTCACACAATTCATGGATTATATCTCATAAGTAAAATGCACATTGATTTCACTCCAATCGTGGATCACTTCTTAAATTCAATACACAAGAATTTCAACGATACACATAGGATCCAAATGAAGTAAGTGATTCCATCAAATGGATACATGGATTCAAAGTGTTGGAACATTGAAATGCAGACAGTAAATCCAAAAGAAAATGCATACTAGAACAAAATCCCAAGATGCAGACGCATACCGTTCTAATCAGAATGTAGACAACAAAAATGGAAGGCTCATTCTCCTGTTTAAAATCAAAGGATTATCCAAGAATTGCAAAGGTTAAAAATTAGTAACCGCATCCTTCAAATTTGAGTCTGATCACAAAAAGGGACTATCTTAAAGAAAATGCAGAGGTTAAAATACAACTTCAATCAAATCATGGATCGGTTCTTTAACATAGCAATTTCACACCATTCATGGATCAGTTATTTAACACAACAATTTCACACAATTCATGGATCAGATCTCATAAGTAAAATGCACATTGATTTCACTCCAATCGCGGATCAGTTCTTAAATTCAATACACAAGAATTTCAACGATACACATAGGATCCAAATGAAGTAAGTGATTCCATCAAATGGAGACATGGATTCAAAGTGTTGGAACATTCAAATGCAGACAGTAAATCCAAAATAAAATGGATACCAGAACAAAATCCCAAAAGGCAGACGCATACAGTTCTGATCAAAATGAAGACAACAAAAATGGAAGGCTCATTCTCCTGATTTCCCCAAGACGCAGACATGAAAAATCCCAATCATTCTGGACGCGTCATCCCCATTTCCTTCCTCATAGAGTGATTGTATCTAAAATCAAATAACACTCCTCTTGGTTCCCACAGGGCCAAGTGGTGCAAGCAAATCTCCACGCATCTTTTCATCAATGAGACAGATCCCTAAAATATCTCAAAGGGGTATCGTATCCTTATACATATCTCATTGCTTGTGTTAATTTTTGTCCCCCATGTTAAATAGTCGACCATCTCAATGCCCATCTTACTTAATGGATATTTATTACTTGAATGTGTATTAATCCAACAGGAGGGTGTGTATTATAATAATTAAATAAATTGGTTCATAACTCGATCTTTTGAAAAATCTAATAAAGATGAAGTCATCTTCCTTTTCCTAGGGACTTATCCCTTTCTCTTAATGAGCATTCCCCACTAAACATTAAGCAAGTAGAGATGTTGGTTGTAACGAAAGCATTATTTCATATATATATATATATATAACCATAGTTTGTTTGAGTTAACCATACTAATTACTTTTCTTCAAAATGTTTGAAGTTAACATTGTTTAAAGGCTAGATATCTTTAAGAATTTAAAAACCATGTTAGTGAGTAGAATATAATCAAAAGTGTAGTATGGTATGACCTTTTACTCACTAAGGTCACTTATGTGTCTTTTACTTGCTTGTTGAAGTTGTCAAACTAGAGATGTAAATTCACTCTTGCAAGTGATCCTTATTCCTTTCCACACATTCTTATCGGTTAGTTATCCGTAATTAGGTTATATAAAAAAAGTTAATATTCCTAAGGACTTATATAGATCTCTCCTCCTAGTGGATTTGTCCTCAATCATTTTTGTCGTGTCATGCTTTCAACCTCCTAACCCTATCGATTGCATCCATTATTTTTACGAAGTAGGATATGTACTTACAATGACGTATACTTACACCTTGTGTTTCAGGTTGAGGTAGTAAGGGGATGTTACAAGAAGGTAGTTCAGGTATTAATGAATTGTAAATTTCTTCCAAATCTAAAAACATTGAATTTGATGTTTTGTAGACATTGTATATTTGGAAAAAGTGTAGACAAAAATTCAAAGAAGGTAGTTATGTTAGTAAAGGTGTTCTTGGTTACATTCATTTTGATTTGTGGGGTTCATCTCCTACTATTTCCTATTGGTGAGCATCATATTATGTATTGTTTATAGATTATTTTTCAAGGGAATTTTGTGTCTATGTCTTAAAAAGAAAATCTAATGTGTTTAACACGTTTAAACAATTTAGAGTTACGGTGGAAAAAAGAACTAGCCGTGACAAAAAAGTGTTTAAGGACGAATAATGGAGGTGGGTTTACTTCTTTAGAGTTTGAAAAGTATTGCAAAGAAGAAGGGATCGCAAGACATAAAACCAATGTATACACTCCTAAGAAAAATAGAGTTGCAGAGCGCATGAATAGGAATCTTCTAGAGAGAGTAATGAGCATGCTTAGTAATGCTAATTTGGGACAAGAGTTGTGGGCATATGAAATTTATACTACTATTTATCTAATAAATCAATCACCATCAATGGAATTAAATTGTAAAATTCCCGAAGAGGTACTGATTGGTCATCCCTGTGATTATTCGATTTTTAAAATCTTTGGTTGTGAAGCGTATGAACTTGTAAAAATCAGTGTTCTAAGTTAAACCCTAGATAAAGGAGGTGCCTTTTTTTGGATATGATGCTGTAACAAAAGGATATAGATTGTTGGATCCTACTTCCTGCAATATCGTCATTAACACAGATGTATTTTTTTATAAATATTCTCTGATTAAATAAAAAATGTAAAAGTTGATGTGGAACATGAAGAAGTACTGTCAATACAACTAGTTCAGTTGGAGAACCAATATTATCATGACTCAAAGAAGCAAGAATAATTTTTTAGTGAGAAAGAAGTCATAGAAGATGAGGAAATTCAAGAAAATGTGGAAAACCCATAACCTACACCAAGAAGATCAACAAGGGTGATAAATCCTCTTAAGAGGTATACTGATTTTGTTTCGTATGTTTCATTTACTGATGATGGAAAACCTTCTTGTTTTCACGAATTCATTGATTGTTTGGACAATTCTAAGTGGAAGATGGCAGTGAAAGAAGAAATGGATTCTTTGGATAAAAAGAAGACATGGGAATTGGTTGAACTCCCCAAAGATAGAAAAACAATTGGATGTAAATGGGCCTTCAAGTTGAAGAAAGGGGTTGGTGGTATGGTTGAAAGATACAAAGCTAGATTGGTCACAAAAGGGAACTTTCAGATGTAAGATATTGACTATCATGATATTTTTTCACCAGTTTTCAAGCTTGTATCTATTCGTATTATGTTAGCACTATTTGCATTGCTTGATTTGAAGTTAGAACAACTAGATGTTAAAACAACTTACTTACATGGAGATTTAGATGAGGATATTTATATGGAACAACTAGAAGGTTTTGTGCAATATCATAAAGGAATATTAGTTTGCAAGCTCAAGAAATCATTGTAAGGATTGAAATAGTTACCCAGTAAATGGTACAAGAAGTTTGATTCTTTCATGGCGATTCAAGGTTATACTAGACATGAATATGATCATAGTTTATATTTCAAAAGGTTGAATGAAATATTCATTAACTTAGTGTTGTATGTTAATGATATGATTATTGTGAGTAAAAGGATGGACAAGTTAACAAGTTGAAGGCTAAGATGGCTAGGAATTTTGATATGAAGGATATTGGAGCTGCAAAACAAATTTTGGGTATTGAAATACACAAAGACAGAGGAAATGGCAAGCTTAGTATTTCACAGGAGAAGTATGTTGAGAAAATACTTGTAAGATTTGAAATGAATAAGGGAAAACCTATGAATGTTCCTTTGGCTTCCCATTTTAATATTTTTTTTTAGGTTTATGTTCTAGTGTTGAAAAAAATGATTATATGTCTCGTGTACCATATGCCAATGCATTTGGATTTTTAATGTATGCAATGGTGTGTACTAGCTCTTATATTTCACATGCAGTTGGTGTTGTTAGTAAGTACATGGAAAATATGGAAAAAGAACATTGAAATGCAATGAAATGTGTGCTTCGGTACCAAAGAGGCACAAGTGACTATTGTATCACCTTTAACAATAATAGTGATTTGTATGTGGTTTTGTTGATTCATATTTCACAGGTGATTTGGACAAGAGAAGGTCTACTTCAGGTTATGTATTTACTCTTGTAGGTGTAGATGTAAGTTGGATGTCAAAGCTTCACGAAACAATTTATTTATCCACTACATAGAATAAATACATTGTTTCCTTACATACTTGCAAAGAGGCAATTTGGATGAAATGTTTGCTTAGAGAAATTGGAAGGTCATAGAACATGGTTTATGTTTTATGTGACAGTCCAAGTGCTATACATTTGGATACAAATCATGTTTATCATAGTAAGACTAAACATATTGATGTAAATTATCATTTTTCAAGACAAGCCATTGGTGAAGGTGGAGTAGATCTGAAAAAAATTCATACTCAATAAAATTTTGCAGATATGTTTACAAAACCAGTATTGTAAGCGAAGCTACGATGGTGTGTAACTTCTATTGGTTTGAAAAAAGGTGATAAATAGTCTTAGGAAAACTATTAGATTTTTTTTTCAAGGTGGATATTTTTAATAATGACAACTAAGATATATGTGTTTACGGCAAAGTTTTGTTACCTAAACTAGACGTGTTTACAAGAAGTTTTTGTAACAGGCATAATTGACAATTGTTTTACTTGTGTGACTTATTTCATGAAGTATATAGTGCATGGTTGGGATACCTAATGTAAATGTATTTTTATGGGATGAAGTCTCATCATGTAATATCCTCGTTCTTGATTAATGACCTTCAATACTTTGCCTGCGTGGATGTTTCCCCTTATGGGGTTTTACCACATTCGAATTGTTGTTTGTTATGGCGTTTGTCCTTAATTTATTGAATTGGATTTCAACATTCTCATCCATGAATATCATTTTCCTTTTCACCTAAATCCATTTCCTTTTCACCAAAATCTAGTATTATTTTCACCTAAGGCTAGTATAGCTTGGTAGTCAAAATCCAGTTCCATTATTCTTTCTTTTCTAGTACTCAGCATGGATGTACTTCTATCTAGAATGAAACAGTACAAAGTACTGCAAAATTCATAAATGAAAATGTTATCTTCACAAAACAGACTCATTCTAATCCAATTTTCAATGTTAGTTTTCTTATAAAATTTTAAGACCACCCAAAAATATCCGAAATTTAGCTGAGACTGGTATTGGCTGTGATTTTGAACTGTATTAAGAGGTTTTGTCCCTGGCCAATATGTCATAGTTGTGATTCAGGTTTTCATTTTATAAGCCTTAAATTAGAAGCTTAATCCTATTTTCCTTGCAAAACATCTAAATTAAAAAAGAAGTGAGCATTGCTCATAACAATTAATAAGTTTCAATTTTCACTTACGTAAAGTGAGTACAATACGGGGAATATAAGGAAAGACTAGAAATAGGTGGAAACATCCCTATTATAGGTTTCTCTCCTTTCAACCCTAATGTACTCAAGTGAAGCATGCATATTAGAAACTAAAGAATATCAGCAAGAACATCAATCTCCAAAATTGGTGTTGAATTTCACATATTAGATACCACTAGTTACATTTTTGCTTTTGGAAAGCATTGAATGCATTAAAGTGGAGGTGGTATTTTTCCATAGGAATGGGTAATTAAATACTTCATATATTGTACATTGAATTACAAGGATTGTTATGGAATAGAGAAAAATAATGATAATAAACCTAGAATAAACCATTTAAGCAATAATCCTGAATACTAGACATAAGCTATGTCTGATAAGCTCTGTGGTAAAGACCAAAAGTTTTTGATATTTTGATTTTGAGCAGGTGAATATTTGATTTCAATGTTCATAACTCCATTCTATAAGGAAAAAACCTTCTTGTTGTGGTTGGGGATGTCTAAAAATGTGTATACGAAGCTGGATTTAGATTAACAAAATTCATACAAAATCAAGCAAATTTAAATGGGAATTACTAATACATCGATAAAGGATAAGTTTAGAATGAAACCATGTATAGAATCCAATTATACAGCAACCAAGGATGATGTGAGACAAAATTAACTTACTAATTCATTAACAAAAGAAATGGATACGCTCTTCAGTGAATATATTGGGTCCCAAAGATTTGTACACCTAAAATGAAATGAAAAAACAAAAGCCTTATTTGAAACACCATAAATCCCTTAATCAATATGCACCTGATGTCTTTGTGGGAAACTGATTTTTCTCACAAACTAATGAGTTAGAGCTTGCCTAGAAAATTTTACTATTTCAACAGTGTCTTACTACACTAGAGCTTCTCGATCCCAATTCAGAGACAATTTATATAGTTTATCATAATTTTTTCTTCTATGCTTTTTGTGGGCTTGCATCCACAAGCATTTGTTTGATTTCTCATGATAGAATGAATTATGGTCCTTAATCCATTCCAATTATGTTTTGAATTGAAGTTCTTATACTTTCCTTGGGAGGGAGGAATCCATTGCACAATTTAGGCCATCGGTTTGATTGCACTGGGATGTTACATCTCCATGTAGTTCTTGACCTCCTAGGAAATTATTTAAATCTCATGATATCTAGGAGTCCTCTGCTAACACAAATCCCACTTCTTTCAACCCCACCTAAACTCCCACATTGGAATTGAGAATCCTGGAGATCCAATGAAATTGTCTTCCCTATTTCCATCTTCATAACCTCCAACATCATGACCAAGGCATCTTCTGTTTTCAAGTAGCCATTTATGCTTATAGGAGTGATCAATGGCTTCTGAATATAGGGAGGGATGAATGTGTATTGAAGTCGTTGGGTCTAGGTTTGGCTATCTAAAAATGCATTGAGATCAACATCTTACTGTTGTTGCTTCTTTGGGGCTGAATTCTGGTTTTTGTATTCCATTTTGAAATATTATTCCTTCATGCTAGAGCTGGGAAATGATAGAGATAGAGACGTTGGAAAATCTAGGCTGTTTTTGTAGGATTTTAAGGTGGGTTGCAAAGGAACCGGACTATGGATTTGTTGTTAAGTTGTGATGCTCTATACATATGATCAACATAATGAATTAAATACCAACATAGATCCATCCTAAACACATATGTATAAAGAATATAGAGGCATCCATTTTTTTTAAATTACTTCATATTAATGCATAAAAAATAATCGTGAAAATAGGAGAAGCAACAGGAGGACTGTTGGAATATCCAGTAAGTTATATGTCAGTTGATAAAACCTTGGTTTTCTAGCATTGATGTTTATTAAAAGAAAATATCGAAATTATTTTATGCCATTGTGAAAAGAACTCAATAAAAAGGAGTTTGAGATGGTTACCTTTATTATAAAGTTATTTCCATTAAAAGATTTGATATTATATTCAAAAGAAAGGGTTTTGACTAAGATTGTGAGAAAGGAATTGATTGAGAATGATCCAAGGGTAAAAACCACAACATTTGCATGCATTGGAAGAGATGTCATCATTTTTATCAAAATATGCTTAGTCATGAAGGCTTCTTTTTGAAAGTGAAGAATGTTTTTTAAAAGATTCTAAAAATCGTTGCATCAAAAATAAGTTTTTTAATCTGTGAAGAAGAAGATCAATTTTATTGAAGATTGAAGTCTTTGTTGAAGAAATTCAAACTTTGTTGAAGCAGAAGAGTGACTATATTTGTATATTTGTTGCTTGTGAATGCATCAAGATTTCCCCATGTGGAACAAGTAAATCACGTATGTTGTATATTGTCATCCTTACATTGTGTTAGCATAGCAATGTGTTGGATTGATTAAGATAAACCTTGTAGTTAGAGTACTTTCCTATCAAATTGGAGAGCATCATGGGTGGTACCTAGATGTTTTGGTAAATGGAAGTGTGTCCATAGGGTTGTCAGTAATTCAATCTACGTGCCATTGTTTGGCCCAAAGGTATGGTTGGTTCCCTGTTGTACATATATGACATTTTGTTTCTGCAACATAAATTATGCCTCAAGAATGTAATGGTCATTATGTAATTAGGTATATGTTGTAGTGAGGTGCATGATTGGTTGTACCTGACACCTTCGAGTTTCTGAGTTTTTGGTCCATGTTGTGATGCCTTGACATAGGCATGTTTATGTTCCCATTTTGTTGTAAGCATTTTTGTTGTATGCTTGCTTAGTAGGCATACTTGTTGTAGCACTAAGGTGCATGATATAACATGACTTCATACTCTCTCGAAGAGATTTGGTTTTTCAAGTTGTGGAGTAGACCACCGCTAGAGGTAACAGGGGTGATAGGTGTACCCATCAAGGATAATATTAGGGGCGAAATTTAGGCCATGGGCTATTTTTAGGGGTTTTTCTCCAAAAAAAGATTTGCCATTTTGCATTTTTTGAAGCCTTATTTTGCCCAATTTTGATGGGGTAAACGTTTTACACCCTAAAAATCACCAAATTATTATATAAACCATATAAAATCCTTGGAAATTAAAATATTTTTTGAAAAATATCGCCAAACATTTTATAGTTGGGGTTTTAAGAATTGGTAAGATTCGCCAAAATTTATACACTTTTAAATAAGTATGGTTCCTTAAAATCATCCCTGGTACCCGTAGCCTAAACTTGATTAAGGTCGAAGATGAGAAAAATAATCTTCGATACATGAGGATTAGTTGATGGATCATATATACTGACAATAGTCATTATGATGGAATCCCAAATATGAAAAATGAACAATTGTTAGAAATGAACATTAGTAGCAAGCAAGAGCAATCCTAAAGAACCTGATGAAACATTGAAGAAGAAAAAAGTATAAAAATTTTACAACATTGAAGAAGAAGAAAAAAATTGGAAGAAGAAAAACAACATAGTTTGCAACAGGATCACATGAATAAGATTTGAAAACCAAAAGTTTTTGAAATTTTGTTAAATGTTTGTAAGCTTCGCTGAGACATTTGCATTTCAGAATTTTGTTATTAAAGTATCATAATCAAGAAAGTAACTCTTGAGATTAAGAGGGAGTGTTAGAAGTAGTAATCATGTTAGTTAGTCTATGTTAGCTAGATTCAGTTATACATTTCCATAATCGGTTATCCAATATTGGATAAAACCATAAAACATGTAACATATATAATTATATGATAATAGATAATCAGCTTTCTTGTAACTCATTTGTTTCTCCTCTCCCCATATTAACAGATGGCGCATGGTCTAAATGCTAAATGCAAGAACAATTGATGATCGAAGGCTGCACCAAAAACAAAGTTTGTGTACACTTGATATCAGCATCAAATCCAAATTACAAGCGCCAATTACATCAGTCGAGTTGTCAAATGACACCTTGACCTCAATTTTGAAGGTACGACAAAGAATAACAGCTGCATATCGACATATACATCAGCGAGATAGGTGTGACATGGAACTCCTATACCTCTCACATCAATGAATAACGCTCCAAACACTTTGGAACATTAGTAAGAACTTTAGCCTTTGAAGAAATATTTAGGTTGGCATAATAACTTAATCTTTGAAACATTGGATTATCACGAAATTTTTTTAATTTTGGATGGCAACCAGTAAGATCTCACTTCAATTCTTGTAAATATAAAAACTACTTTGTTAAGGTCAAATATAATGATTAAGTAAATTATATAATGTAACTATATTTTATCAAATTTAATTTAAATTGCTTACAAAATTTTCAAAGATGAAATAAAGTTACATGAAAAGTCAACTCTCTCTACTCCACCACACCATCACAAGTGATATGGTATTTAGCTAATATATTACACTGTAAGCTTTTACTCTATACCAGCATAGATCCATCTTTAACTTAGATCTAGAAAGCACTGAGATCCAATTTTTTTAGGTGTAAATTATTTTTATTTTAAATTTTTAAATGTTTATAACAAATTACACCTCAAACATTTTGAAATTGAGAATAGTACCTCTTCCAATTGCAGAGAGGAACGATATTGAACATATAGGTTTAATGCAAGAGAGCAACGCCCATCCACAAATGGAGTCAATACCCAGAAAGATGGAGTGGGCTCACAACAGCTCCAACCTCCCTCAAGTTGGGAGATGACTTCGAACTTCAAAGATATCCATCAATTCAATTATATAGACTATCCGCAAAGCAAGATAAGCACACGTTGTTTTCCATATTCTTTACTGCATTCATATGCATTTTGAGAGCGTATTTTGTCAACCACTCCAATTATATAATTATATATTTGTTGCTTAGCCATAAGTAAAGTGGCATATAAGTAAAGCATATAAATGACGATAGAAATAATTAATTTTATTAAGATAGTTAACAATTAAACAAAATTTAAAATATATAATTTTATATCCATTATTTATACTAGATTGTTAAATTTAATATAAGTACAAAACAAATACTATTTAATAAACAAAGAAACAAAAAGTGATATGAAAAAACAAAAACAAATTGTTACTTCTTTCTTTAACTAGCCTTTAAAAGAAGCTTATTTAAATATTAATCAAAATGCATTTAAGCATAACATGAAATTTAACACTAAGGTTAATCATGTTGATCCACTCAAACAAATCCAAAATATGAGATAACTAAATGATTATCCATATAATTATCAATTGCGTCCAAAAGTAAAACTATATATGATCACAATGATCTTATTTTATTATTTCAATATAGCAATTGGATGTAATAGTAAAACTATACATGATACAATATAATGTCATTGTCTAATTAACACATTTTGAATATTAATATTATAGTGTAGGAAAAGCATGTCATTTTAAATTAATAAAATATGAAATATATTTTAAATATAAAATATATCTCTAATTTTTTTTGAATAAATTTTTTGAAATAACAAACATAAAAACAATATCTGACCACAAAATAAGTAATTCAATAAGTAAGTAAACACTATGTAACCACAAAATAAGTAATTAAAGAAAAAAACAATTCAATAAGGTAAGTAATTTTCTAGAACATTATGAAGAATAGGACTAGGGAAACAAAAACAATGCCTAACCATATGTCGATAACTAATGAGTGTGGAATTATGTATTCTTTCATTACCACGGATAATTTCTATTTCTCTTTTTAGTTTCAATTTGCATGTGTTCTTATTAATAAATATTTAATGATCTTTACTCCATGCTAATGTAAGTAAAGCATAATACTTTTATTAGTATTTTTTATGTTATTTTCATCATGTAAGTTATATGCAATTTTGTAACCTGTTTGTCTTTAAAATAATATAATTTTTTTTCCCGCGTTGAATACACAAATTTTATAAATTATTTTGTGCCTAACTGTTGTTTAAGTAAGTTTGACTTTTAGAATCCTCATTTGGTATCAACTTAGGTGTTTTCTTTGTTAAATTTACTATGTCAAGTTTTAACTTCTTCCACATTCCATAATTTAATGGGAACTGATTATGATTATTATTGGTGCATCAAGATGATGACATTTTTGACAAGAAAAAAATAGCAAAATATTGTAGAAACAAGTTAGGAAGAGCAACAGAACCAACAGATTGGAACACCCTTATAATTAATGATAGAACAATTAAGAGAGAAGCTAAAAATAGGCTTTATTTCATATTGAAATATCTTTAGATAAGAGTTTATTTCCAATAATCTTAGCAGCAAAGATAGTTGAGGATGCCCATAAAAAATTACAAGAAGCCAATCAAGGAAGCGATCAAGTTAAAGTTGTCAAGGTGTAGACACTAAAGAGAGAATTTGAAGATATAAAAAGTTGAGAAAGTGAGTGATTATTGTATAAGAGTAAATGCTATGGTCAATAAAAAGGTTACTATAGGAGAAACTATGAATGAAAGAAGTTGTAATTAAAAACGTGTTGAGTTCTATAACAATAGGATGGACCATGTTTCTATAATCATCAAGGATTTGACTACCCTTTAGTTTGATCACCTAGTTGGATCTCTGATGTCTCATGAAGAAATATTGAGAGATTCATTTGTAGAAAGAGAGAAGAAAATTTTACCTCAAAATTACAAATTATGAAGAAAGAAGATGTCGATACTAGCTCCAAAAGCAATCAAGCCCAAATTAGAGTTTTTCAAGAGAAAATAGAGGAAGAAGAGGTCGTTTCAGAGGAAGAGGTAGAGATATATTTGATAAGATAAATATCCATTGTTATAATTGTAATATGTATGGTCATTTTGAAAGGGACTGTGGATTAAAAGCAAGTAATAACAACAAAAGTGTTAATTATGTTCTAAGAGGGTGATGACTCTTCTCCAAATAATTTATTTTTATTTTATGGCAGAACTAAAAATACTATTAAAGGTGTTTAGTATTTATATTTAGGTAAGATTTTTTCTACAATGGATGAAAGTTTCAAATCTAAAATCAAGCTTGGTGATGATTCAAAAACCTTGGAGGTTTATGAAAAAAGAGCTATGGAATTCCATACTAAAGATGGTATGAAAAGTGATGTTCATTACACTGCACAATTAAAACATAATTTTTTAAGTGTTGGGAAACTATGTGAATAGAATCACAAAGTAGTGTTTGAAAATAGACAATGTACAATTTGTGATGAGAATAAAGGCAATAGGTTGGCTATAGTTGTGTCTATGTCAAAGAATTAGATGTTCTCATTGAAGTTTGGAGAAGATACCATCAATCATGCCAATATGGCATATGAGGACATAACTTGGTTGTGGCATCTTAGGCATGGCATTTGATTTTTTCATAGTTTGAAGCTTTTAACATAAAATACATAATTTTTGTTTTTCCTAAGGTTGAAGAAATTTCGAAGAGCACAAGGAAGTTTATGAATGATGTGCTAAAGGGTATGTGAAAGCTGACGAGGGTCTCTATTGACACATTAGATGCAATAGAAAACTGGAAAAATAGGCATCCCTAAACTAACATGGATATTTTGAGACACATACACAATGAATCTTACGATGAGTAAAAAAGATGAAGTGTAGAAAATTGAATGATGTTTCTAAATACATAAATTTTTTCTATGGAAAATGTTCATAGCAATTAGTAATTGATAACATACACTTTATTTTTTGGGACAAATTTGAGTGCCTAAATGATGGAATCATCTTACAAAAAATAGTAGACATACATAGAACAACTAGCACTAGTGCACCACTATTTTTCAAAAAAATTAATAATTAATAATTTTTTTTAATTATCTAAGTAATCAAACCTCGAAAGAACTACGTCAAGTGTGGGTGCAAACTTTGAAGGTCTTAGTACAATTAATTCGAAATGGTTTTTTATAACATGTAGAGGTCGATGTCCTTTAGTGCACCATACAATTTTTTTTCAAAATGGTTGAGAAACATAAGAGTTATGGACGAAACGATAAGAATATTTTTTTTGAGTCAAGGAGTCATGGCACAAGGAAAATAAGAAAAAATAGAAAAATATATATATTCTTGTTAAAAATTACATCTTTGGAATCTGCAGAAAAATCCATATTTGTGTCTAAAATTTCATTAGAAATGATAGTGTGCATCATATTGTAACTAGTGGCTAAACAAGAGAATATTAAAAAATTAGATGTAATGCTCAATTAGCCATGTTTCATCATACTCCAAGACATAGGCATGATGAATCCGAAGCAAAGTATGAACCAAACACATAGGCATAGGAATGTCATGCCTGCATGTGTGGAGGTTCGACCATAGTAGCAAGAAATACGCATGTGTTTTGTTTGAATTCCTTTTTTTCATGCCAAACAAAATCATGCACATGTTGTAGTTTTGAAAAATGCATGTACACGTTTTGTAAAACTACAACATGTGCACGATTTGTAATTTTACTATTTTATTATTTTGCCGATTATAATTTTCTTATTATTATTTGTCAATTATAACATTAGTTCTACTATTTTTTGATTATAACATTAAAAACCATTCGAGGTGATAAAGGGTTAAAGGTAGAGGGGGAAGGAGTGGCAAGTTGTTAGAGGTAGAGAAAGGGGTGAGGGGTGCTATGGGGTTAAAGGTAAAGAAATGGGTGGGAGGTGGTAAGGGGTTACACGTATATGAAGGGGCAAGGGGTGTTAATGGGTTAGTGAGAGACAAAGAGAGAGAGGGGTGAAGGAAGAGACATTGAGGGGGGTTAAGTGGTTAGATGTAGAAAGAGAGGGAAGGGGGTGTTAAAGGAATTTCAAATTCCTAATATTGTTATAGTTATACCCTTATGTCCCATGAAGGTTGAAGATGTAAAGAAACAACTTTCTAGTATTGATCACGTAAAGTTCTTTTTTTTCTATCTAAGATAAAGAAGCTTTGAGTTCATGAGTTGGAACATATGGATCTTAATAGGATTTATACAATCTCTATTTTACGAGAAATTGACCTTAGAAATTCTCAAAGAAATGATAATGAATCCTTCATTTTTTATTTGTTAGCAGAAAAAGATTAATTTCTGATCAAATAATGTAGTAATTACATGTGGAGGTAGTGGTTTCCTACGGAAGATGAGTGTAGGTTTGAGCAAAGGAAAGATATAAAAAATTGGCTATTACATTAGTTTTTCCAATGGGAAAACAACTTACATGGAGGAAATATGGTGGTTTTAGGAATCAATGTTTTTTTCCCATAGAAATGGTAACTTGGTTTCCATTTATAATACATGCAGATTTGTTACTAGTTTTGTCATTTTCAATAACAAGTGGAACTAGGAAATATTTCATTGTGTTCCATTAGATTTTTTTTCAGCATTTCATACTTCGATAAGTGGTAATGTGCCTCTATCATTGAAAACTTGGCTCCTTAGATGCCTTCCATTTGATACTCCTCCTTATCTACAACTAACACAACCTAGAGATGGTGTTCAGACCCAATGTAAAACTAAGGAAGTGCTTTTATGTGATGATAGATTTGGGAATAGGAATTTATGTAAACCAACAAAACTTATACAATGATTATATATTTTAAATGCATTATGGTGAAAGCAAGAGGACAAGGGTAGAAAAGTGACCACAATAATGTTTTTTTTCTTTTCATAATGTACACATAGTCCATCCTTACCTTGATAAAAAAGAGTTTTATAATAACTTGAATTTTGTGGGCACGGTTCACTCGACAATATTCGCTTGAACATAACCTGTAAGGTTCATTGGAGCTACTATCCTTGAGATCTTGGTAAGAAAGTAGATGTCCTCTACTTTGATTTTGAAAACTTCCCCTTTGAGCATGAACACAACATGGTAAGGGTCCCAAATATGAATCCATGTTTGAAGAAATCCTTGTAAACCCCAAATCTTGTACCTTAAAGGTTCCAGAACAAGCACACATACATTCTCTCTCTCTCTCTCTCACACACATCCCTATGTTTACCCACTACCACTAACACCCTTATGTCTCCCCACAAACTGCTAACCCTTTATCTATACCTCTAACCCTTAACAAACCCATATGGTTCTATCTCTAACCCCTTAGATCCCCCCAATATTTTAATGTTATCATCACCAAACCAAACAATATATTTGTAATGTTAAATATTGTATGTGCATTTTAGTGAACAAAAACACATGTGTGTTTTGGTGAACAACTATGCATATGCATTATTATTACATATGCTCCTAACCCCCCAAACCACCTATTACATCCCCTCTTCAACACCTACATACCCCCACATTAATCTAACCCCTCAATTCCCTCCACCCTTCCTCTCTCTTTCTCTCTCTCTCTCTCTCTCTCACACACGAAACACCGCTATGTTATAAAGAAAAATGTATAACATAATGAGATATATAAACATATATAAATATTATTTATTTATATAATAAATAATAAATAAGAAATGATTAATTAATTAATTAAGAAAACATAAAGAGATGTACCCTTTCATTTGAAAAGGAATAATAAGTCTTATATAAATCCCTACCAATGTAATTATAAATCATCCTATCTTTTATCAATATACATCTTATTATCAATTTATGGATCATTTTTCTTATTTACGTTGGGATTTCTTGTAGAAACAAATTTTATTTCTTTCACTCGTATTAGAGTGCTATGATTCTTAGACTCGATATAATTTTGGACCTTGGCCACATCTTGGTTTTAACCAACAATTTATAGTTTCTGTCGAATAGGTCTTTGACCTATCTTTCCACGATGTCACCTCTAAGCCCGTAGCCTATGCACACATCATCACTTCCCCCTTTCCATCTTTCCTTCTCCCAAATTGCTATGAACTGATCTGATACTTCCCATTTCTACCTTGCACACACCCTTCTTGTGCACTCTTCACCTCTCTCTCTCTAGCTACCAATCCTTCACCACTTGACTCCCTATTCACGTTGCACATCATTTCCCATCATATTTTCTACTACTTCAGACACCTTCCTTAACTCCCTCAATTCTCTTCTCGTCCACCCCGTAGTCACCACCGGTTGCAACCCACCGTTCAAGCCTCTTCAGCTCTGCACCACACTCCTTTTTGCATCCATCCTTTCCCACACATGCGTCCATCCTCCCTTTTTCCCCATCTTCCCACCAAAACCTGGAACCTGCTCACCTTCACCATCCTCCACCTGCAATTTTGTCTCCCTTCCTGCACAAATTCCTACACTGCGACTTCACACCCCAACCCTTCACTCCATATCCTTTACACTTTCTTCCATGCTGCTCCACATCGACCCCCACCGCGTCCAACTACCCACTCCAACCTGCTTCCTTCGATCTCCCACGCCCTCCTCCTAGTTCTCGACCTCCACTACAACCCACCTCACTCCTCTCGTCCCTTGCAACCACCCCCATTGCACTCCTTCAGTCTCCACCTCCTCCTTCCCTCAACCTACACACACTCCCCCTTGCTCCTCCACACTCTTGCTCCCGCACTACTCTACATAGCCACTCAGTGCCCCTTCACAATCCATCATTGTTTCTTACTCCTTGCTCCTATTCACTCCCTCTCCATCCACTCCCTCTCCATAGCTACAAAACATTCAAATAATAATAATATTACTACTATTTAAAACCTTAATATAATCCATTTAACAAAAAAAAACATTTACATATATAATATTATATATTAATAATAATATTTATTATTTATATTTACAATTGTAATTGTTTCTCCATTAAAAAAACATTATTATATTTAATAATAACAAACATGACTTAATAATAATTATTAGAATTGTTATTTAATGCAAAAATGAAAAAGTCAAAGGAGGATTTTCCAAAAAGAAACACATTAAGGGTTATTACAACTTTTGTGTCTAACCCATTGTCAAGAAAGAAGGCAATCAAAGAAGAAACCAAGCCAAGGAAGACCAAATTGTCAATGAAGAATCATAATCAAAGGAGAATCTAACATTTTCATAAGAATACAAGTCTAGTGGTAACCATGGCTTATGGTTGGTATATTCAATTAAAAAAATAGAAGAGAAATTAGAGCATTGTCAAAATGAAAATAAAAAACTACAGACGATAATCAACTTATAAAATCTTCAAAAGGAGATTAAAGACGAGATATTCCGACGATCAAAAACAAATAGAAGATTTGTTGGCGCAGATTGAGGAATTAAAAAGTATCAAGGAAAAATCACAAAACCAAGGTATCAAGAAGGAAGTTGACTAAAGTAAGGAAAAATAAGAACTCACACTTTTGAATGCACTCCTAAACAACAAGGATGAAGAATTTGTAGAAGTCCGTAAATAGTTGGAAAGTCAAGAATCCAAGATATGTTGACATCAACAATAGATGAAAGAACTCCAAGAGAACCACGGCATTAAAGGCAACATGTTGGAAATTACAAAAAGAAATGATACACTAACAAGCAAGACTAGAGAAGTATTTCGACTAAGAAACCATAATAAAAAAATTAGTTACAAAGATAAAGAAGTTGAAAATTAGTCGAAAGACAAAACACTTTAATGAAGACTTTGAAGGGAAAAATCTAGAGAAGTAAGAAGAAAATCATGGCCGAAAAATCTTTATCAAGAACTAGAAGAACAAATCAAAGGGTTAAAAGAGAACAACACAAAGTCACAAGTAGAAAAAGTTCGAAAAGAGTTTGATTAATAACATTCTATTAGAGAATATACTATAGCAAATCCAAAATGAAGCTTCAAGACCTTTTTAGAAAAAAAATTAAAGGTAACAAACAAGAAGCCACTCCAGTCAAAAAACACACAACAAAAACTCCTTATTGACACCCAAACTATAAAAATAATTTTAAATTACCATGGGTCAAAATGAACATACACAATAGAGATATGATTTCAGAAGATAAAGTACAGAAAATGAACAAATTAAGCAGAAAACCAGAAATTTCATCCAACAAAGCGATAAACAAACAACTCCAATAAAGATATATTTCAGATGGACAAGTTCACAAAGGATGCCATAATTTTTCTTGGGAATTAGTGACTAGCATCATTCCATTTTGTAATTTTTTTTGGGATTTAGTAATTGTTTTTCTGTTACACCATGCCATTAAAGTCACAAAGCCATTTTCAGATCTATTTTTTCTAGAAATTCATAAACATAGAAACATTCATAGATATCTAAATAACAATCAGTGCATTAACTCCCCAATACTGTCCAATATAACAAACCAAACTAAATGGACCAAACGGAGTGGATCACAATATAGGTACATCCTTAAACACTGGGCAATTATGCATTAACTCTACATTTGATATAGAGGTAACAATCCTCCATCAACTACTAACATTCATCCTAAATCATATTTAATAAAATCTAATTTAATAAAGAAATGAAAAATGAAGTATCACTTCACATTGTGAAATTGTGCAGTAGGAGCGATATCGTTCTGTGAAGTGGGAGTGGGAACGTGAAGATTTTGCAGTACCGGATTTGGTATTTCCATGTGCAAAAATTGAGGTGCCTTTCCATACTGGTAGTGAATGGTAGGTATTAGCAAAGTCCGGGGTACATAATATGCTGCACCTGTAGAGGCCGCGTCTACCATGTATACAAAGTCACCATGAAGCCCGTTTTCTAGTATTTCACCATCTGAACTTGATAGCATTGTCTGATTTGGCAGAAGAGAAATATCGTATAGATTCACCGGTCGTTCAGATAAATGTTGAGAGTTTTGTTGATCCTGCACTACAGAGGCTGTCATGTTGGGACTCGTTGCATCCATTTGCTGAACAACACTGTTGATTTTCTGTAACCAGCTTTTGGGCAGACGTTTAGTGGCAGAGGTCTCTGTTAGTTTAAGAAGCTTTGAATGATTTCCAGTGAGACGAAATGATTCTGCCGAGAGAATCTTGTTGACATCATAGTTATTGATATCGAAATTTGTCATAGCGTTGCGCCCCCTGTAGTTAATGGAAGCAGTATCGTAGGCTGCAGCTGCTTCCTCTTCTGTATCTGTCAAAATCAATACCCACAATTCTCATTTCCTCAAACATTTCCAGATTACTATCCTAAGTCAAGATATATTCTATCTGGCCATAGAATTAGAAATATCAAACACTTACTGAAACTCCCCAAATAATTGTTTTTGTTGTCGTCAACTCTTCCCATTCGTGCTTGCCATTTTCCTTGTAATCTTCAAAAACAAGCATCAACATAATTATTAATAGATATTACGTTCACTATGAATCTCCTGTAACGAATATAATCGTTTAATGGTTTTCTAAAATACCTACTAACTCCACGGTACTTAGACGCGCCTCTAGAAAATGAGCTGCTTGTTCTGTAACAAAGACATACGAATCCTTAACCGTGTGTACATTTGAAAGATGCAATGCAAATTCTATAAAAAGTTCAATGATGTAATGTTGCTGTTAGCTCCTTATATGTTGCACAACTTCTTCCTTAGTCATACCTTCCATCTCTTTGATCTCTTCTTCATACTCGCTAGGCTGTAAACAAAGTCCATATTAATCTTGGTTACAATGGTGGTTATGTTATGCTATCCTAACATTCTAACACAGCATTTCATTACAATGAAATGCAAGAAGTCATACTTGAAAATTTGTTTGGGCAGTTAAACCCAAAAAATTCAGCGCTGCAAGATCATAAGCTCTAGCTGCCTTTTCTGCTGTATCATATCCACCTGATACAGAAAATATTTAATTAGATATCGATCTACAAAGTACAAAACTTGATTAACATTGTGTCCTATAGTCAATCAGGCTGTATATTGAATATTACTCACCCAAATAGACTGTAATATTGTACGCCATATGGTAAAGCCGAAGCGGTACATGTGTAAGAGACATAAGAGCAAATTGAGAATATGAAAAAAAAACACATTGATTAGTCTTAAGTACTACCTTAAATGAAACACAAAATATGGAAAATGAAAGCGTGAAATGATAGTTTTAACAAGAAAATTCACACGAAGCTACCTTGTTTGCCATTTGGTGTGACACCATGAACTTGAACTTTCCAGGTCCGATCCCATAGATAGGCTTCGTGTCTCTGGCTCCTTTTATTTCTGCAACAACAATATCCATTAAAAAACCATAAAGCATTAACAGGCCTGCTGACATAGAAACGTGAGAATGTAGCGAAACTAACAAACATAGATTTGACATGGTTAGAATTAATAAATTACTTTGTGACTCCGCGAAACTTAAAGGTCGGATGGGACTGGGTATCACTCTCCTTCTCTACTGTTAGATTTGCAGGTTCTGAACTGTCGGCAGTCCGCTTCTTGGGGTTTACAGAATTCAATTTTTGCAAAATAGAACTGCAGCACTACAGTTTCAGTAAAAAAGAGACGTTTGGCTGCCTGTCACTGAAGACGTCTAACGACAATTACAATGCAATCGAACTGATTGCAGAATTAAAATACGAAACGCAGACCTTCACAGAGTGTTAAAGAATTAAAATAAGAAACGCAGAACTGATTGCAGAATTAAAATACGAAACGCAGAACTGATTGCTCTTGTTATTCGTTAAAGAAGACCTTCAAAAAGAGTTCTTGACGATTTTTAGGGTTTGCGGAAATGGTATTATATAAGCAATGCCAATGGTATTTATGTAGATATAGGAGGTAATAGAATAGAGTGGGGCACAATTTGTTTTCGTTTACGCAAGTTAGGAGAAAGCGTCACATTATTGACCGCGATTTTCAATTTTGTGGCCCCCTTACGCGCGGTTTAAGTCGGCGGGATTATTTTTTTAATTTGTTTTAATAATATACAGGCTTAAATTTACAAATTTTATGGTGAAGCTAGTGAAAATTTGATCATCTAAATTTAAATATTTAAATATGAATTTTAAAGAAATTGTTTAATAATATTTTTATAAGTTTATGTTATTTTAGGAACATATTTGGTGATCATTAAGGGGAGAGAGGCTTTGGGTCTTACCTCATTATCTTAGTGGACAAAGGCTTTGGGTCTTACGTCATTATTTTAGTGTAGCTTTTAGATTTAAAAGTAATTTTAGGTTTAACTATAGAACCAACAAATAATTTGTAGAAGTATTGAGACTTAAAAACCCTAGCCGAAATCATGAATATTTGGGTATATTTGTGAGCCCATTGGATACAATAAAGAAGGGATGTTACACTTCATACGCCAAAATATTACACTTCATACACCAAAATATATGTTTATATGAATATTTTGAGGGCACTTCTAGATTCAATATGCTTAAAAGCTATCACGATTATGAATGAATCTAATCATTTTGTTATGAGAAAATCCTATTTAGATGTTGCAAACTTGCAAGTCCCATGGTCATAGATACTTGGTTATGGATTTCCCATGTTATACACCATTTCAACTTTAAAAAAGGAGAGAATCAGGTCTTAAATTGATTCATACAAGTTGAAAATATGAACAAAATGAGGAAAAAGCCAACCCACTTATTTGCGATGAATGACATACATACTATCAATAGATTTGAAAATCTAGATGAGAATGAAATCCATCATGATAATCCCTAAGAAGAACTTGAAGGTCGATGGGTATCAAAGCAAAGAATCCAGATTCAACTCTATAAAATCTAAACAACCCGAAAAAACATTTAAAGGACAAGATCTCCACACCAATTAGTACTCAAACAAACAAGGAGACCAATATGGAGAAGTCTGACGTTATGGGATCCAAATATCGAGAGATCATGCAATCACGATACTTATATATTCAAGGAATAATGTATGCATACAAGAGATAAGACACTCAATCTATCCTTGAAATACAAATTGCATTGATACAAGAATAAAGGGGCAAAGCATGAAGCCTATAAAGATCATGAACATGAAACATGATCGACCAATTTCGGAATTGTAATATGGGTGCTTCGACTAATTTTTTCTTTAAAATGTCGAATGATGTGGCTCATTCATCGCTCCATTCATATTTTTTATTTTCTTTTAGTAGTTCTTCTAATGGATATGTCATATGAGAATAATGTGAGATGAATTTTCTATAATATCATGTATGTCTAAGTAAGACTATCACTTTCTTAGGATTTACTAGTGGTTTGAGGTCGAGAATAAATTTATTTTTTGCGAAGTCAACTTTAATACCCTCCTCACATACGATATGTTCCAATAGGATTCCTATTGGAGTTGTAAAGATACACCTTTTGATATTGAGGGATAATTGCATCTGTCAAAATATTTCTAGCATGAGTCTTAGCCATTTACATTGGTTTTTCAACATAGAATAAATCGTCCAATCGTCAAAATAGACAACCATTGTTTTATAGATATATTCCTGAAATCCTTTAACGACTATTCTGGAGAAAGCAACTGGTGCATTATTAAGTCCAAAAGGCATGGATTTATACGCGAATGATCAAAATTCACATACAAATGTTTTTTTCTTTTGGTCTTCTTTAATGATAGGTACTTGATTATAACCTGAAAATCCGTTTGTGAATGAATAACACTCATTCCCTGCAACTTCGTTAAGAATTTCATCTATAAAAGGATTCGAAAATGGGTTTGTGAGGGTTACTTTGTTTAGTTCTCAAAATTCCATGCAAATTCTGAGTCGTGTTAGGTAGTGTTTCTTTGGTTGAACAACCATTGGGATTTCCCATTCCTACTAATCTATAGGATAGATGATTCCGACT
This sequence comes from Pseudotsuga menziesii, assembly GCA_001517045.1. NCBI lineage: Eukaryota > Viridiplantae > Streptophyta > Pinopsida > Pinales > Pinaceae > Pseudotsuga > Pseudotsuga menziesii. The sequence goes on from LPNX011147612.1 coordinate 171,995, forward strand.
GCTAACATGTTGTCGATTTCCTTCTTTACTATTTCATTATATTTATGCACAAGTTTATATAGTCTTTTCTTTACAGGTTTTGCCTCGGGTTTTATGTTGATTTTCATTTCACCCATTTCTTGAACTAATCCTTTGAGATATTTATAGTTTCGAGAAAAAACATCCTAAAATTCTTTTAATAAGTTGATGATTTTTGTTGTTTGCTCTTCATTCCAATAGTCACCAATCTTTGCAATTTTATGTCTATCATAATTTGATGTATCAACTTATTTTAAATTGAATTTTACATCCATCCATTCTGGTGCTTTACTTTCATTAACGTGTCGGATGTCTTCTTTAAATTGTGAGAATGTTGGTGGGAAATCTATCGTTGTCAATCGTTCAGGATCTTCTTTTTCTGTTGTTTCATTTTTAATACTCTTTTCGACTAATAGTTCTTCTTTAGCTAAGAATTTGAAGACTTTAAGGAAATTTTCTTTTAGTTCATTCCATGTGAACATTTTGCCTCTTGCTTCTTCCATTTTATACCATTTATTTGGTAAATCATCTAATTTATTCGGGAATAAGTGAGGTCAGACTTGCTCATATTTATAACCTAATATTCTCCATTCTGTTTGTAATCTTGACAGGTGGGTGTCCTACCATCGAGCAACTTTCCCAGTAAAGGTTTGGACCATACTTTGGAGTCGGCCTTGTTCACCTATATTTCTAGAGACTTGTTCCACATGAACTGCTGGTGATTCACGTTCTTTATATCTAAGTGGTGGTCGGCATGATGGTACATTATTTATTGGTGTTGGGGATGGATACTCTCTAATTTTATGTTCAAATATTTTAGTAGTTGCAGTGATAGAAAAACATTGTTGGTTTTTCTTTTTACAATGGCCTGGTTAGTCCAACATTCCCTTGCTCGTAATTTGCAATTTTCTAACTCCCAATCATATAATTCTGCATCTCGGTTTATAACCGATAGAATTAGGATTCCCTAGGTGAAGTTCTCCATATACATTAGGTTCAGTATAATTTTCATTATTCTGTATTCTCTATAACTGTCAAACGTTGACATCTTTATCTATAGGTTCAGTCCAAGGTTCTCCTTGGGATGGATGAATTGCGACAACGAATTTTTTCCCATACCCTTAATTTTGATTCTTTATTTATCTAATTATATAGATGTCTTCATTTCTGTCCCCATGCTTGACCTACTAAGGCCAGGAAAGAACTGGATCATTCCTTGGGGTTAATTATTTCAAAGTCGGCTTTAGTTGAGATGCCCATAATAGTCGTGTCAAAAGTTTTCTAGACACCAATGGGTTCGATTACTCATTGATCTTATAATTTTAAATATATTTCGGATTGGTTTAGTCGAGGTTTACCAAGTTGTTCTCATATGTCTCTGGTCATTATGTTTACTAGCGATCTGAAGTTGAGAATGACTTGTCGGACACGGTATCCTACACTTTCGAGATTGACTAATGGTTCAGCATCATGTTTATTTTTTATTAAGGATACATATACGTTTTTCCAGTTTATATTCGTAAAAATACGTTTTAAGATTATACATTAGATCAATTAGCTTTGCAACAGAATCATCATTATTTATTAGTTTAATTAGTTAGCTAGTAATCTTCTGTCGAGAGTCATTATTTTCTTCATGTGCTGCTAGTTCTTTGAATATATTTGATGCATCATTATATAGTTGTTTTCTTCATCGGGATTAAGATAATATTATTTACTTTTTATTTTGCTTATTTGTGGATTATCCGTGCTAATTTGTGTTCCTTGTCAAGAAACAATTTGTAAATTTTTAATTTGAACAATATAACACTTTCAAACACTAAACAAGACATTAAAATTATTTTTATTATTTATTTTCTCAAGCATGGTGGGGCAATCCTCCAAAGAGTGATCACCTACACCACAACTTGTAGAACATTTCAGGTCATTCCGGTCCTTGTATGGAAACTCTACATGACGATGTCCTTGATTTAATCATGTGTAGAACTGGATGGGATGATGCAGTCTGATTTCTCAATTTCAAACATATCATCCTCAACCTTGAAATCCCCCACTTAATTTATAGTTGTCGTTTCGTCTCCCATATCTATGGCCATCATACCTTTGATAATTATTTCGATCATTCCGATCGTTATTTTTATTCCTTTCATTATTGTGAGTGGTGTTATTTTGTGTGACAACATTCATTTTATAGATTGCTTGATAGTTTTGCCGGTTTTCAAGTTTAATTGACATTCTGTTGTCGAATGACTTTTGACTTCGTAGATTGCACATGGGCAAGCTTGTTCATTTTTCATGTTATAATGGAAATCTTTCATTGCATGTAAATCATGCTCCTGGAATATGTCAAAAAAAGCACTTTGTTTGTACGAACCGTATGTCTTGTCGATGGTCATCCTATCGACAGTAGTCTTTTGTATGACAAGCCATCGGGCATTTAGTACACTAGACATTGTTTCCTATGAGCCTCATCTCGCGTTTTTATTTCTGCATGCTTTCCATTTGTTCCTCAATACATCCATCGGCACAATTTATAGGGTAATCCTCATCCATTTCGATCTACAACGCCTTGTTCAATGCATCTTCATACGTGTTGAAATTATCCAACTGAATATGCATCCAAATTTTCTGTAATAGTCCAACAACAAACCCCTTAGTTAGTAATTTATCGTCTATATTGTATTCCAATTGGCTCAGTAAATATTTGAATATTTTAACAAATTCTCGAATTGTTTCAATCAAATTCTGAGCTGTGGTATTCAACTTTTTAGCTGCAAGATGCTCTACATTAGGTGTTTTAAAGAATGACATAAATTGTTGCTTTACTTGAGATTTTGTCACATTTGGCGTTTTCTCCGTATATGTCATATACCAAGTTAGTTCTCGCTTACAAAGAGCATCGACAAACTGCTCCATTTGACGTTCTTCAAAGGAAACGACATTTTCCTCCCATATCAACTCACATATGAACCAATGTCGTTTGGGGTCTTCATCTCCCCTATAGAGGGGAATATGAGCAATCATGTGTGCCATATTGTTAGCATTTTCGTATCCTTCTGTCAGTGGAGGTGCTGATGTTGGTGCTGGTGGGCCAATTCCTTTGACTGAATTCTTTTCGCAGCTTGTTTCAATGGAAGTTTTGGTTCAGTCAGTAATGTTTTTAGTTGGTTCACTTTCGACAAAAATACAATTTATTCCCACTGCCTCTATAGATACCCAAGTAAAAATTTTCTCAAACTGAGGTACTCTTACTGGTGATATCGACTGATCTGATGAGTTGTATGATGCTGGAATTTGATGGGGGGTGCTCCTCCATGTTCTAAGTAAAGTAGGTGAAAACTACAATTGGAAAAATAGGGTTGAAAAGTAACCTAATTCCCTTCTCACAGTCGATGAATTAAAATATGGTCGACATTATTTCCTTCACCGTCTAGTCTGATCCATACACCTACTTGGAAAACTTGTAGTTTGAGATCTTCTTAAACAATATCTTGCACCTGGGAACTTTGAATAATATTTGACACGGAATGTGTCATTATATTATGCGGTATGGTTACTTGGAGAGATCTTCCCCGCTCTATCCAGAAGTCTTTATCCATGGGTTACACATATTCATCAACGCCCTCTTCTTGCCATTCGTGACCCGAATTTCATGGATTTCCTTCTGGTTCGGTCACTCCATTCATCATTATTTCTTGCTGGAGTACAACAGCTTGCTCTTTGATTTCTTCCCACCTCTTTCTCCTCTTTTCCCATTCTATTTTCTGTATATCTGGAGTGCCTTTGTGCATGACTTTCCTATTCTTTTCCCTTTTTCTTTGACTTTTCATTGCTGGCCCTGGTGTTTTCTTCATTGATCGACTATTATTCCTCTACTTTACTCAGACATGACCAGCTACCCCCCCATTGCCAACCCAAAATATTTCTAAAATGCTAGGGTGGAACTGGTTATTTGTTTCTCTCACTCTTTTTGCTTGGCCTCCCAGTTTTTGTTTCTTGGTGGTGTACTTATCAACAGTGGACGAGGTTTGACAATTTGTCCCGCACCTCTGTCAATCAAGAATCTGAACAAAAGTGTCGGCAACGAACAAAGGAATTTTTCACTAAATGAGGGATGACCTCGACAAACTTTTCATGTGTTTTAGAGAAAAATTTGTCCTTTGCTTGAGAAATAGTTAGCTTGTTTCTTTTGGTGTAATTTTGTAGGTAGTTCGTTATTTTATGCTCACACCAATTCTTAATCTCCTATGCTGGTATCATCGGGTCAAGGTCATTTTCCTCCGATACATGTACCATTGGAAATAGAACCAATGTTGTAATCACTGATATAGAAATAGAACCAAGAAATAATATCATTGTAATAAACACACTTCTAATAGGACCTAAATACCAACTCTGTCTTTTTATTTAAGAAAATTGAGTTTGGATCAAAATGACTGTAAACCAGTGCTTGCAAGTGAAGAGAACAAGTTCAACGATAGATTTGAAATTTGTAACAAGACATGAAAACTCCTTAAGTAAAGTATGACAACAGTATTGGCTTATTATCTTAGTGTATGGGGATCGTTCCTCTGAAATTACCACTTCCTCAATCCAAATTTATTATACAAGACAAGGTAATCATAAGGGTTACTTCAAAGATAAGAGATTCAAGTGCAAGTTTCAAATTGTTGTTTTAGTATTAGACTCATTTAACTTTTTTATTAACAATTGAGAAATCATTTTGAAGTGTTGGTACCTTAATCAAGATGTAATAAGGAATAAGAGACCTTTAAATTATACAAACTATATCATGGATCTACCCTATTTTAATGGATGCAAAGCATAGTATGGGCAACAGAGGATTGATAGTTGAGCATGGGAAATAGTAAGGAAGGATTTGTCCCTAGTATAACCACAATATGGATTTGAAATGACCTCTTATGACATCTTGTTTAAAGAAATGTTTTCATGTATCATTTAAGACAAAAATTATAGGTGATAGGTCGACCTTAGTAATTCAGGATTTAGACCATGCAAGAATACTATTCCAGTAAGGAAAAATATGGAATTATAATAGGTTCAAGTCGATGCTTAATATAATGCCATTTACAAATATTTAACCCATAATAAATATCACTTTCATAAACACACTGCCAAGAGAGCCTAAATACCAACTATATCTTTTCCTTTAAGAAAATTGAGTTTTGATCAAAATGACTGTAAACTAGTGCTTGCAAGTGAACAAAACAAGTTCAACAATAGATTTGAAATTTTTAATGAGACATGAATATTCCTTAAGAAAAGTATGAAAACATTATTAACCTATTATCTTAGCGTATTAGCATTGTTCCTTTCCCAAGATGAAAACAAAGGATAACTTTTTCATAATTTAAGACTTTAGTGTATCATTCGGATCACTGTTTCTTGACACCAATATAGAGTCTTTAGGATAAATTAAAGTGTGTATCTGAACTGTTCAAGAATGAATAAAATTATATGGGGTACTCAATGGTACAAAGATTTGAGTTAATGTCCTTTTTCAAGTGCGGATTCGTGGAATTTAGTACTATATTGTAATCAACTATGGATAAGGACAATGATAGAATAACAACACATGCAAATAGGTGGAGTAGCACCAATCAAGACAATTTGTAATAGATGTAAATGGAATTGAAATCTATGAAAGGATGCCAACAATTTTGTTTGATATATTCATGCGATCTTTATATTTTCATTAAAAAACTTGTAAAGGAACTTTTATGAGGCCAAGAAAGGAGGCAAAATGGTCAAGAAATGGTAAAACACCGTTGATAGCAAACAAAAAAATAGATGATATTTTAGAGGGAATCATTTCCATGGACCCAAGCTTCTTCTGTTCATGGCTAATTTGGTGGCATACCATTCAAAATGGTGACTTTCATTCTAAAATATGTTATGTAGCAGTACTCTCCTGAAAATTCTTGTAATCTAGTGATATGTAGTTTTCCTCAGTTACCTTTCATGATTACAGCTTAAATTATTTGGGCCAATTAATGCAACAATGGTTTTTCTCTTGTTTTTTTCCCAAATATTTTTTACCTACATCATTTTTAACGTTCTTATTGTATCAATTTCCATCTTTTTAGTAACACTGCTACTATCATACCATGTTTATAACTTATAATTGCCTTGGTTGAGGATAGGGAATAAAAAAATATTAAAATTTATTTGTATGTTAATTTTGTAGGAAGCTAATTAAGCTCCAAGGGTTCTTAATCTCTCAAGCAGTGAATACTTTAGTGTACCTTATGTTAGGTTCTCTCATATGTCATCTATGATTTTTTTTTTATCTTCTTATTAGGTAATTCCTTGGATATTTTATGTACGAAATTTTCATGATTCTATCAAAACTTTTATAATTGTACAAGGGAGGATGCTGTCTTCATGGCCAATGATTAGAATACAACTCATCTTCCTTTTTACTTGAAGAGTATCTATAAGCATGTAGGTTCTTTCATAAATAGCAAGGTATGTATTTTACAATTCATTTATCTTGCAATCTCATTCAATATATGTAGAATTGAACAATATAAAGCTTACTTTTGTAGTATTTTACATATTTATCTAGGTATGAATTTATGTGACAATTTTGACCTTTGGTACCCTATACTAAGTCAACCTATTTTTATTTTATTGGTAACCATCCTAAATGTTGGGTTTGAAGAAACACCCCTTAGAAGTCCTTTCAAGTTATAGAAAGAAGTCTTATCCTTCATTATGGATCCGTCCAAGAAGATACATCTCAGCTATGATCTTTCTTGAAGTCATCGAGGATAAAATAAATAGTGAATTTAAAATAAAGTAAACAATGACATTTTCAGTATAGGTTGACATGTTCAGCAAGTGGGTCGATTTTTGTATGGACACTTCAAGAAAGTATAGGTTGAAAAAAGTCAAATTGTGGAGCATAATGTCCAATTCTATAAGTTTATCGCTTTGTCAAGATTCAGGTCCCCACATGTCTGCTAGACCATTAAGGGATGAGATAACAAGTGGAGTCCCCACTTTCCATGAATCTAGTCAGTACAGTTGTGTTTCACTGACATCTTATAGCTATGATTCGTGAGTCTACATGTTCTATTGTTGATGATGTGATTCATGTTATTTGACTAATGTTGTTGTTCCTCTATTTTTACAATATTTTATAAATTAGTGAAAGATTCGCCAGTTTTTACAATTGTTTTATAATGAAGTGAAATATTCGCCAAGATTTTACAATATGTTATAAATTAGTGAAGGAATCGCCAAGATTCTACAACATTATATAATGAAATGAAATATTTGCCAATATTTTACAACATTATATAATAAAAAGAAAGATTCGCCAAATTTTTTATATATACATATTATATTATTGATAAAATCGCCTTCAAACTTTCCTATATATCAGAGAGATTCGCCCATTTTTTATACATATAAATCTAGCAGGGTTCTTAAAATCATACTTGTTGATTATACCCTAAAAATCTGTATGTGAATGAATAACACTCATGCCCTGCAACTTCGTTAAGAATTTTATCTACAAAAGGAGTCGGAAATGGGTATGTGAGGGTTACTTTGTTTAGTTCTCGAAAGTTGACGCAAATTATCTATCATGTTAGGTCATTTTTCTTTGGTTGAATGACCATTGGGATTTCTTATTCCTACTAATCTATAGGATAGATGACATCAGCTGCTAACATGATGTCAATTTTCTTCTTTACTATTTCATTATATTTATGCGCAAGTTTATATTGTCTTTTCTTTACATGTTTTTCCTCAGGTTTTATGTCGATTTTCATTTCACCGATTTCTTGAACTAATCTTTTGAGATCTTCATAGTCCTGAGCAAAAAAATACAAAATGCTTTTAATAAGTTGAAAATTTCTATTGGTTTCTCTTTGCTCCAATAGTCACCAATCTTTGCAATTTTAGGTCTATCATCATTTGATATATCGACTTCTTTTAACTTAAATCTTGCATCCATCCATTCTGGTGCTTTACTTTCATTAATATTTTGACTGCCTTCTTTAAATGGTTAGAATGCTGGTGGGAAATCTTCTGCTGTCAATCATTCAGGGTCTTATTTTTCTATTGTTTCATTTCTTAATATGGATTTGAATTGTTTTGAAGTTTCAAGATGATCAGTTTTCCATTGGAAACTTTCCCCCATTGTAGTTTCTATCTCTAGTTGAAATCTTGTCGAATGCAGTATTTTGGTCGACCCAATATGATGACATGTAACGTTCTATCGGGTAATATATCAAGTTTCTGTTGATGTATTGTTGTTAGTCGGATGTAAGAAGGTTTTTATTTGTTTTGACGCTTCAACCAATAGTTCTTATTCAGATAAAAAATTGAAGTCTTTAATGAAATTTTATTTTAGTTCGTTCCATTTGAACGTTTCGCCTCTTTCTTCTTCCATTTTATACCATTTATTTGGTAAGTCATCAAATTTATTCGGGAATAAGTGTGGTCGGAATCACTCATCTTCATAGCCTAGTCTTCTCCATTCTTTTTCACATATAGCAATATGTTTCTCAAGGTCCTTCCCTTGTGTGATGACTGATATATTTGATTGTAATATTATCTTTTTTCCTCCAAATATTTCGATAAAGTAAGTTGAAGCTATCATCCATCTTTGTAGTCTCGACTAGTGGGTGTCCTACCATCGAGCAGCTTGCCCAGTAAAGGTCTTGACCATACTTTAGAGTCGTCCTTGTTCATCTATATTTTCAGAGACATGTTCCACATGAAGTGCTGGTGATTCACGTTATTTATATATAAGTGGTGGTCGACATGATGGTCCATTCTTTACTGGTCTCAGGGATGGATACTCTCTAATTTTCTATTCAAAATTTTTAGGGCTTGTAGTGATAGAACAACATTGTTGGGTTTTCTTTTATGAATTATGGCCTATATAGTCCAACATTCCCTTGCTCGTAATTCTTAATTTTCTAGCTCCCAATCATATAATTCTACATCGGAGTTATAACTGATAGAATAAGGATTCCCAAGGTGAAGTTATCCATATACGTTAGGTTCGGTATAATTTTCATTATTCTATATTTGGTATAACTATCAAACTTCAACATCTTCATCTATAGGTTCAGTCCAAGGTTCTCCCTCGGATGGATGAATTGGGAAAATGACTCTTTTCCCATTACCCTTAAGTTTGATTGTTTCTTTATCTAATTATATAGATGCCTTGATTTTCTGTCCCCATAGTTGACCTACTAAGGCCGGGAAGGAACTGGATCATTCTTTGGGGTTGATTATTTCGGAGTCGACTTTAGTCGAGATTCCCTTAATAGTTGTGTTGACATTTTTCCAGACACCAATGGGTTCGATTACTCCTTGATATGATAATTTTAAATATATGTTGGATTCGTTTAGTCGAGGTTTACCAAGTTGTTCCCATGCGTCTCTGATCATTATATTTACTTGCAATTTGAAGTTGAGAACGGCTTGTCAGACATGTTATCCTTCAATTTTGAGATTGACTAATGGGTCAACATCATGTTTATCTTTTTATTTAAGGCTACATATACTTTTTTCCTGTTTATCTTCACCAAAATTAGTTTTAAGATTATTCATTAGATCAAATAACTTTGCAACAAAATCATCATTGTTTTTTAGTTTAATTAGTTCGCTAGTAATGTTTTGTTGAGAGTCATCGTATTCTTCATGTGATGCTAGTTCTTTGAATATATTTGATGAATAATTATATAATTGTTTTTGTTCATTGGGATTGGGATAATCTTCTTTACTTTTTATTTTTCTTATCTGTGGATTATTCGTGCCAATTTGTGTTCCTTGTTGAGTAACAATTTGTAATTTTTTAGTTTGAACAATATAACACTTCCAAACACTAAACAAGACATTAATTATTTTATTATTATTTATTTTCTCAAGCATGGTGGGGAAATCCTTCAAAGAGTGATTACCTACACCACAACTTGTACAACATTTCAAGTCGTTCTGGTCCTTTTACGGACACTTTGCATGATGATGTCCTTCATTTAAGAATGTGTATAAAACGATGGGATTACACGCTCTGTTTTCCCAATTCTAGACGTATCGGCCTCGACCTTTAAATCCCCCACATCAGTTATAGTTTTCGTTCCAATGCCCATATCTATGACCATCATACCTTTGATAATTATTTCAATCATTCCGGTTGTTATTGTTATTTCTTTGATTCTTGTTAGCGTTGTTATTTTGTGTGAAAACATTCGTTTGATAGACTGCTTTATAGTTCTAACATTTTTTCAAGTTTAATTGAAATTCTGTTGTCGAGTGAGTTTTGACTTCGCAGATTGCACACCAGTGAGCTTGTTCATTTTTCATGTTATAAGGGAAATCTTTCATTGCATGTAAATCATGCTCCTGGAATATGTCACAAAATCACTTTGCTTATTTGAACCGGATGTCTTATCGGCAGTAGTCTTTTGTATGACCAGCCGTCGAGCATTTAGTACACCAGACATCGTTCCCTATGAGCCTCATCTCACATGTTGATTTTTGCAAGCTTCCAAGTTGTTCTTCAATACCTCTATCGACAAGATTTATAGGGTAATCCTCTTCCACTTCTAATCTACAACGCCTTGGTCAATGCATCTTCATACGTGTTGAATTTATTCAACCGAATATGCATCCAAATTTTCTGTAGTAGTTCAACAACAAACCAATGAATTAGTAATTTTTCGTCTATATTGTATTCCAACTGGCTCAATAAATATTTGAATATTTATCATATTCCTGAACTGTTTCAGTCGATTTTTGGGCTGTGGTATTCAACTTTTTAGCTGCAAGATGCTTTGCATTAGGCATTTTAAAGAATGACATAAATTGTTGCTTTATTTGAGATTTTGTTGCATTTGGCATTTTCTCTAGATATGTAATATACCAAGTTAGTGCTCGCTAATGAAGAGCACCGACAAACTATGCCATTTGGCATTCTTCCCTAGCAATGACATTTTCCTCCTATATCGACTCACAAACGAACCAATGTCATTTGGGGTATTCATGTCCCTCATAGAGATTAATATGAGCAGTAATGTGTGCTATATTGTTATCATTTTTGTATCCTTCAGTCGGTGGAGGTGGTGGTGGTGGTGGGTCACTTCCTCTGACTAAACTCTTTTCACATCTTGTTTCCATGAAAGTTTCGGTTCTGTCAGTAATGTTTTCAGTCAGTTCACTTTCGACAAAAATCCAATTTTTTTCGACAGCCTCGATTGATACCAAAGTAAATTTTTTCTCAAACATGGGTACTCTTACTAGAGATGCCGTCTGATTTGATGAGTTGTATGATGCTGGAATTGGATCTAGGGTTGCTCCTCCATGTTCTAAGTAAAGTAGGTGAAAACTATGATTGGAAGAATAGGGTTGAAAAGTAATCCAATTTTGTTCTCGCGGTCAATGAATTAAAATATGGTCAAAATTATTTCTTTCACTGCCTAGTCAGCTCCATACACCGACTCGGCAAACTCCTAGTTGGAGATATTCTTGAACAATATCTCGCAATTGGGCACTTTGAATAATTTTTTATGGGGAATGTGGCATTATATTATGCGATATGGTTACTTGGATAGCTCTTCCCCACTCAATACACAAGTCTTGTTCCATGGGTGACACATATTCATCAACACCCTCTTCTTGTCGGTCATGACCTAACTCTGGCGGATTTCCTTCTAGTTCTGTCACTCTATTCATCATTCTTTCCTGCTAGGGTACAACAACTTTATCTCTGATTTATTCCCGCCTCTTTCTCATCTTTTTATCTTCTATTTTCTGTATATCTAGAGTTCTTTTGTGCATGATAGTCCTATTTTTTTATTATTTGACTTTGCATTGTTGGCCTCGATGTTTTCTTCATTGGTCGACTCTTATTCCTCTACTTTACTCAGACATGACTAGCTACCCCCCATTGCCAACCTGAAATCTTTCTAAAAATCTAGGGTGGAACTAGTTATTTGTTTAGGAAGTACTCCCACTCTCTTTCTTGGACCAGTTTCTCTCACTCTTTTTGCTTGGCCTCCCAGTTTTTATTTCTTTGACGTCTTATCAACAGTCGACGAGATTCACCAATGTTTCATGCAGCTCTTTCAATCAAGAATATAAACAAAAGTGTCGACAATGAACAAAGGAATTGTTTGTTGAGGTCATTATAGAACATCTCTTTGATGTTACTGACAAATACTCTTTCTTCGAAAACTCGTTCCTCACAGAATTCATCGGTAATTCTCTCGAACCACTACGACAAATTTTTGCAACCTCCTCTTGTTAATTTATGGCGTAACAGATGTTCTTTTTCACCTGCCAGATTTTTCATCTAGTAGTTTCTTCAGTGAATGAGGGACGGACTTGACAAATTTCTCATTCATTTTAGAGAATAATTTCTCCTTTGCTTGAGCAATAGTTAGCTTATTTCTTCTAGCGTAATTCTATAGGTAGTTATCTATTTTACGCTCCCACCAGTCCTTAATCTCTTGCTCTGATATATCGGGTCATGGTCATTTTCATCCGATATATGTACCACCGGCAATGAAACCAATGTTGTAATCACTGAGATTTCCAGGTTACTAATGATACATATACAGATTCATATAACAATGATATATACAAGAGACAAGGAATGGTAGACAAAATAACAACTTATATTAATCAAGAACACATGTGGGTTCATACAAGAAACCGAACCAAGTATCTATCCAGCTCTACAACCCATATATATGATTTACAAAACAGTTAAAAGAACTACCTGTTGGCTCAACCAACCGACATGACCTATAAGGTCGACATAATCTATAATTAGTCGACTGGAGGATCTAGTCGGCCACGGCTTAGCTGGCTAGGCTGCTCCAATAGAAACACACTACATGATTACATGTGTTACCACACTAATTCATGTAGACCTAACTCAATAGGGATTACAACAAACCTAGGGAATTCAACATGCCTATGAAAAATATTTACAACTTGGAAAAAAAACTCTAGGCTGTTAGGTACAATTGATCATGCACCCCCTACAACACATGTATTGAATCTCTCAAAATCAATGCATGATTGGTGTCATTATTTTCCTCAAACTTAGTTGTTGATCATCCTGAATATATAATTTACAACCAACCAAAATGAATAATACCTTCACTTCTAACCAACAAAGTTATGGTATCTAGTAGGAATACAATCACTTAAGTGTGATTAGTTGGTCACATGCATAAGTTAGAACGACTACATTTTCCATCATGCATTATGCTTTCATCTTGTTTTGATCCTTAGGTGTGGATGTTGTATCAATTATTCTGAGTGGAACATGATCATGGGAGAAATATGTGTGAGTCTTATTGTGGGAAAGAGTAGATCAATTCTTTCTAGAAATGAATCAGTGCCTACAAAAAATAATCAAATTGGACTTCCATGTACGATTGTCTCCTATTACCACTACCTGAAAATTGTTTCTCAAGATAAATTAATTGAATTTTTTTTTTTGCAAACCCTCACATTTGAGCCAAATTTCCAGACATATCTTCACTAAAAGATTGAATCATAGAATCAATAGAACTTTATGTAACTATGAGGAGAATCCTCACAGACACTACTACTACAAAATCAATCCACTCTCAATTACTGTAGTCTACACAGACAATGAACATAGATCTTGCTAAGATTTCATTTCCTTGGGACCTGCCATGAGGAATTAAAGCTTAGTCTCACTCTGACACCAAATTAAAATATTGAAGAATAAACATTGTACCACACAAAACTCTCTTCGATGATTTATTCATAAACAATGCTACATATTTATACATGGACTTTTTATCTCAACCACAATAAAGAAATTCTTAAGGGAACATCTCAATCACAAACTTTAAATACAGGAAACATGTTGGTGAGAATATCTCACTCTTAACTTTTTAACCACCCATGTAACCTCTCCTTAATGAATATGTTAGGATAAACATTATTCCTAACATTCAAATGCAAAGGTTTTCTTATGTTTCAAATGGTTTCAATATTGTAAATGTTCATGTGTTGTAAAGAATTTGGATTGTGTGCACAATAATGGCTCTATTAGCATTGAATTGGTTATGTAGGAAGATTTGATCTTATTTATTCTTGTATTTAGGTTTGGAAAGATTAAGAGTCCACCATAACTTGTAATATATATCTTTCAAAAAGGTTAATTTTTTTTTTCTAAATATTTGGGATAAGTACAAGCTAAAACATGGAAAACATAGTCTAATATTTCATGATTTCAAATTGTTTTCCGAATTGATGAATCTCATAAACTTAATAACAGAAACAGTTGTACCATTTTTTTGTCATTTGTATCTCTTTTATTTGACGGTAAAGTGTTGTACCATTATTATTATTTCTTTATCATTTGTGTTTCTTTCCTTTCAAGGTAAAGTGTTGGATGGACTAGCTTTTACTTGTTTTTTTGCCTATTTTCCTAGTTGCAATATGTCTAGAAAAAAACAAAATTGTCCCTTATACAAAGGCGTTAGGGTTTATCCCTACTAACTATAATTCCTCAAAGGTGGATCCCCACTTGGATCATCGAGATGAATCCATGTTGAATCCAGATGGACATGTGGATTTCTCTGCTGTTATTCCTCGACGCTATTTGTCAAAAAGTGGAAATTAGATCGTACATGTGGAGTTAGTAGTTTCTGATGTGGAAAAGACAAAGGGTGTTTTTCATGAGACAAGGTTTGACGACACTTTGGGGAAATGTATTAATGCTCTTAATTCTTATGCGTGTGAATTTTATAGAGGCAAAACACCAGTTCTTTGTCTAAATATTGATCACAATACCTTATTTCCTTCCAAATGCAGTTGTTTGGGAAGATCTGGGAAAGGTATAGAGTGAGACCTGAGGTGCATAACTAGGATAATTGTGGTTCTTCATAGTTCGCTACTAACCATAGTCATTTACAAAACAATTTGCGATAGAGTGTGAATTATTCCAGAACTAAGCAATTTTTTTTTGAAACTACAGGGTTTCCTCTAGATGAGAGTTGGAGAAGTCCCCCCCTACCTATAGGGTTCCTAATATTATGGCCCGAGAAAATAGAATGTCTAAAGCTGTAAAATTTAGGAGGGATTTTGACAGTTTATCAATTGGAAGAGATTTCACCTTGCAGAAAGTGGAAAGCCTTATCGAACATGCAGTTGTGGGTTAGTTGGAGTATGTCAGGATGAACCATTTGGAGATGATAGAATGGGAATCTGCAAAGTGGGTTTCCTCTAGATCAGAGTTGGAGAAGTTCCCCCCTACCTATAGGGTTCCTAACATTACAGCCCAAGAAAATAGAAAGTCTAAAGATGTAAAATTTAGGAGGGATTTTGAGAGTTTATCAATTGGAAGAGATTTCACCCTGCAGAAAGTGGAAAGTCTTATCGAATGTGTAGTTGTGGGTCAGTTGGAGTATGTCAGGATGAACCATTTGGAGATGATAGAATGGGAATCTGCAAAGTGGAAACCTATATTTGACTATGTTTTGTGGGTTCTTTGGCTTCCTCAGGGATGGTTCTGTTTTATTTTCTGGTTAATGAACATGTACATAGGGTATTAAACAACTTTTGGGTTATCCAAGAAGGTTCATTAGTTTTGTGGAACCGGTTTGTGGATTTTGATCCAACCACTCAAAATATTTCCAAAATACATCTATGGGTACTAATGTCAGGTTTACCGATCCAATTTTGGTCGAAGGATATACTATTTAAAATTGCAAACCACTTGGGGAGGTTTATTATGGTTGATAAAGTGGAACAACGGTTAGATGATGGAAGGATGGTGAGGGTGATGGTGGAGCTTGACATCTCGAAATGGATGCTAGAATCCTTCATGATAAACTAAGGAGATATCACATTTAACCAGAGACTGGACTATAAGGGAATTCCATTTCATTGTTTAAATTGTCATAATACTGGTCATGTTAAGAGAGAGTGTCATTCGGGGTTCATACACTCATATGGGAAGACTCAATGGTCGTCTACTTAGAATACAGTCGGTCCATAATCTCCTTGTCTTCCTATTCTGATGGAGGAGACCTCTCGGTCACAAGGTATGTATTTTTTATCCTCTCCCATTCCTTATGAAGATATGAACTCAAAGGAGTTTCATTTCATTAAATCAGTAGAAAAATATTTAGATAGAAGGTTAAGCCTATTGAAAAACCCTAATTCTTCTCCATTGACAAAGTTGCCTTTGGCTCCTTCTCTGACCTCGAATTTTGGTAATCTTGCATCTATTGAGACTTTAGGGATGGGTATTGACTCTGTAAGTCCTAGTTTTGGATATCAACCAATCACTAGTTAATTTGACTAGTTCTCCTCTTGGTAAAATTTCTTTAGGACTTTTCTTTATGCTTCTACATCGGAGAATATAGATTCAGATCAGGTTTTCTCTCCTATTACTGTATATGAAAATAAATATGGATAAAACAAATATTGTGTATGAATCAACTTTATCAGATGTCAAAATGTTACAATTCATAGAAAGAATAAGAAAAAGCTTTGTAGTGAAAAAATTGTAGATGAAGGGGATAAAGAGATTTTGTTGGAAGCAGGATATATCCCGATGTCAGAAAGGATTCGTTCAACTGAGGGTGATTGTAACAATGCAGAGGTTTTGGATGGGGCGCTTAGAGTACTGAAGCCCTCTATGGAGGTTCCTCAATGATTTGTATCTCTTTCAATATCCAGGGCTTGGGGGACGACGCTAAATTTGTTCCCTCAAATTTTTTCTTTTGAATAATATAGCTGACGTGTATTTTATTCAACAAACTATGTCTATGGGTAATAAGGGTTGTGAATTATTTCTAAAAATATTAAAATACTAGGAATGTTGTGAAATTGATGCAGCAGGGATTTGGAGAGGGTTGGTCGCTATTTGGAACCATTTGATGTGCTCCTTTAATTCGTTGAAATGGAATCTGCGGGGTTTTGAAAAACATATGCACTTACTTAATGTGTATGCCCCCTATAAGGATAGAAGGAATTTCTAGGATAAAATTGACGATAGTGGTTTGCTTAGTGTTGATAATCTGGTTCTAGAAGGTGATCTTAATTTGACTCTCCACTCTTTTGAAAACGGGGGAACTATCCATTCTAATTCATATTCTTTGGAGGAATATTTTGTAGATTTGTTATATCAATAAATATCAATTAGTTGATATTGCCCCTTCCAAAATTACTCCTACCTAGAGAAACAAAAAAGTGGGGGGTGGGGTGTGTAAGAGGCTTGACCGCTTTCCCCTAAAGGAAGATCTCGTGGATTTCAATACTAATTATAAATCCTATTTCTTGCATAGTAAAATATCTGATCACTTTCCTGTATCTATTTACCTTGATGTGAATCCATCATATACTTGCAAACCCTTCAAATTTGACAACTCTTGGCTTAAAAATGAAGAATTATGTGAGATGATTAGGGTTTTTTGGGCTAATATTAAATGTCTTGGGAATCTAAATGTAATGTATATTTTTATTTATAAATTGGGGGTTCTTAAGAGAGAATTTGTTAGCTGGACCAAAGGGAAAACTATTGAAAACCTAGCTACTTTACAACAAATTGAATATGATATTTTTGAACTGCTCTTGTAAAATTTATCAGGGACATACTTGACTAAAGATAAAGACAAAATTTCTGGTCTGATAAGTTCACAGGATGAGATCCTTCTGAAATATGAAGAGAAATTAAGCCTCAAAAGTAGAGCTACTTGGATTGAGGCAGGTGACAAGAATACAAAGTTTTTTCATAAGTTTGCTTCTTTTCGTAGAAATTTAAACTCGATATGGGAAATTTGTGATGAATTTGGTAATTCAACATGTTCTCAAGATAAGATAAAATGTGATCTACAAAAGCACATTTTAAATTCCTCTTCAAAGATCAGAAAAAATCCCTAATAGGTAATCAACTTAAAGTGCTTGAGGATTTCCCCTCTTTTTTTACTAAAGAAGAAGGTATGGATTTGGGTAAAGAAATCACTATTGATGAAGTTCAGAAGGTACTATCAAGGTTTTCCAAGGACAAAAGTCCTGGACCTAATGGGTGGACAATAGAGTTTTTTTTGCTTTCTTAGACTTTTTGGGGAAATATTTACTCGATGTTGCAGAACTCTCTAGAAAGAAGGGTTATATGTCAGGTGCTATTAATGAAATATTCATCACTTTGATTCCAAAAAAGAACTTTCCTCATACTTTCTCATATTTTAGGCCTATTTTCCTCTGTAATTTGGTATACAAAATGGTGACTAAGATAATTCCAGACATAATAAATCTTATGCTCTCTAAATACATATCAAACGAACAATTTGGATTTTTAGACAATACACAAATACTTGATGCTATTGGTACTACTCAAGAGTGTTTACACTCTATTAAGACAACAAACAAAAGTTCGGTGATAATGAAGCTTGATTTAGAAAAGTCCTATGATAAATTCAATTTGGATTTTGTGAGGTTGGTACTTCTTCAGATTGGTATCCCTGAACATCTTATGAACTAGATAATGGCTTGTGTCTCTTTCGCTAACTTTGTAGTTCTAATCAATGGTTCCCCTACATCATTTTTCAAGATCTCTGGAGGATTGAGACAGGGATTCCCTCTCTCTCCTTTCTTATTCTTACTTATGATTGAAGGTTTTAGCAGATTAATTTCTAAAACATGTGATGAAGGAAAACTTTCAGGTATAAAATTTTTAGATGTTATATTTATTTCTCACTTACTTTTCATTTATGACGTTATTCTCTTTGGACTAGATAATATCACAGAATGGAAGATTATGCATACTCTTCTGGATCTCTTCTGCAATGATACAGGTATGGAAGTAAATATTGAAAATTCCTGCTCCTATATTCATAAGATTCAACGAGACTCTTTTGTAGTTTAAGGTAGAGCAGGTGGAAATTGGTTTTAAATATTTGAGTTTTTTCCTAAAACCTAAAAGATGCAGAGTTAAAATTTTGTTTTGGATTATTAAGAAGATTGAAAAGAGGATTTCAAATTGGGATTTTAGATTTCTCTCTTTAGGAGGCATGCTTACATTAATCAAAGCTACTTTTCAAAGCATACTTGTTTACTTGTGTTCTCGGGTTAAGCTCCCAACTTCCATTATCAACACCATCAGGAACAAAAATTTTCACTTTTTATGGTAAGGTTCGGGTTCAGAGAGAAAATTTCATTTGGCTCCTTAGGAAACTTTGGCTACTCCAACTCAACAGGGAGGATGCGGTATAAAAAATATGTTATTATTTAACTATGCTATTTGTTTTAAATCTTGATGGAGAGGTCTCTTCAATTAGAGTTTGTGGAGTGAAGTGATGAAAACAAAGTATCTAAAGAATATTTCAGTCGGCACTTTGATTAGAAACTCAGTCTTTAATACTAAATGTGTCTCGGTGGTCTAGAATAGCTTTCTCAAAGTTATACATTGGCTGAAAAAGGGGATTTGTTGGAATATGAAAATGGAAAAAATATACGCACTTGTATTTATCCTTTTGTAGGAGACAATGACTGCCCATATTTTCTATTGGAAATTACAAAGAAACTTTCTTGGATTAACATGAAGACCCTGTATTTATTGAAGAGACCTAAAAGGGATGTCCTAAAAGGGGGCTATTGGATGAAGTCTAGAGATCTAGGACTCAATGGAATATGGGTTGTTCAATGGGAAACACTCATCCATAAGTTGAATTATGCTGGAATTAAACTGAACTATGAGATTGATATTATAGTATAGCCTGAAAACAAAAAAATGGGATCATTACAGCCAAACTGGCTTATGATTTTATAATCAGGAAAGGTACAAAATCAGAGCAAAGATGGTGGTATAAATGGATGTGCAAATGGAATATTCACCCAATTTTTTTTTGGTGGCTCATTCTTAAGAATAAAAAACTTACCTGGAACAATCTGTTCAAAAGTGGGTGGCAAGGCCCAAGCTTCTTCCCTCTTTGTAGGAAAAGTGATGAAACTGGATTCCACCTTCTTGTGGATTGTAATTTCTATTTACAGGTTTGGAAAATTGTTAAAGAATGTTTGGGAATTAGTATAGACTGGGGTGCTGAAAATCTGGAGAATTCTTTTTCTAATTGGTTTCAAAATGGAGTATCTTACAATCTTCTGCCTATTTTCATCTCTTGGTCTATTTGGCTCACAAGGAATCAAGCAATTTTTCTGGACACAAATCCCATTGCACTTATTTGTGGAATTAGAGGCATAAACATTCTCAAGGATTATGAGAAAACTATCCATAGCAAAAAATTCAAAAAACTTTGTCCTCCTGTTGATGTTGCCTCAGGTGCTATTGGTTATTTTGATGGAGCCTCTAACCTCAACCATTGTGGTTGTCGCATGGTTCTAGTTTTAAACAAGGATCATTTTTTAAATCTCTGTATGGGTGGAGGACTGGGATCCAACACAAGATATGAGATTCTAAGCTTATTTGGGCTCCTACTTTTTGCTTCTCTTATTGGTATTTCAAATATCAGTGTTTCTAGAGACTCCAATCTCTTAATCGATTGGTTAAATGGTTCTTGAAACCTACAGGTGTTATTACTTAAAAATTGGATTAAGAAAGTTCAAGATATCAGAAGAACCTTTGAACATATCTCTTTCAGGCATATTTCTAGGTGTTTTAATACATTTGTGGATGCACTTTCCAAAACAGCCATTTCTCTTACATTTGGCTTTGTTAGATTTCAATAATTTATGGATGGATTTTTTATCCAAGAAGGTGAAACAAATCGTCTGGAGCTTATGTACCTTTGACTAGATGGGTATTTTTGTCATTTTTTGTCTAGTAGGGTTGTTTTTTTTCCTTTCTAATAGTTAGATCCTTCATGGACTGAAGGTATTTTTGAATAAAAATGTCTAAAAAGACATTTGGCATATGCAACTTTTTGAATTCCCTTTATTAATATAATAGCAGGAAAAGTTTTTCTTGAAAGTGTTGGACCATAAAATTAATAACACAAGTAATTGTGTCAATTATTTTTCATTTGTTTCTCTTTTCTTTCAAGGTCAAGTGTTGGACCATTATTTTTTTTTTTGGTCGTGTGTGTTTCTTTCTTTTCAAGGTAAAGTGTTGGACCGTTATATGAAAAAGAGAAAATAGTGAAGTGTTGAGTTTCAAATTTCCTTTTAAACATAAATCATTTACTTTCCCGTTACTAATACAAGTTTGCATTATAAATAAATTAAGATCATTAATAACTTGTCTTGAAATTACATATTAAATCTTATTCAAAACATTTTAAATTTTTGATTACATTTCAAACCTTAATCAAAAAACTTTGATTTTTTTTTAATACAATTTTACATAATAAAAATATATAACATATCTTCTCTAATAATTTAAAAAAAAATGTAAATTTCAATATACTGTTTGATGTTTGATTTTAAAATTACTTAGTTAATTTTACATCTACATCTACGAATCTAAAAACCCACAAATAAAACCAAGTACTCAAGTAAAAGATTAACGGAACATTTACATTATAATTACACTTTAAAAACCCATGGATGAAACAAGTTATACCCTTGAACATAAAAGTGAAAAAGGAAAGCTAAATTACCTTTTTATTTATTTATTTTTTGTATCTTTTATTCAATCCTAAAAGTTCTTAAATAGAAAAGTGACAAGGTAAAACACATACTTACCAAGGTTTTTTTATTCTATTTCTTCTTAACATTGGAAAGTCTCTTTGTATTTGTATTGAACTATATTTACACCTTTAAAAAAATTATTATTATTTTTTAAATATTGTCTATCCGATAATAAAATTTATTTTTTTAATTTAATAATCATAATATCACATATCCATACAAAAACACCTATTTCTATCTTTGTGAAATAACTATTAAATATGACTTATTTATTAAAATATACATAACAAAAACAAAAAACCATGAGTTGACAATGTCTTTGTGAATAAAATATACATAACAAAAAGCATGAGTTTAGAATGTCTTTGTGAATGTTTTTTTGGTAAAGTTCATTTGTAAAAAAAATTCATGAAATTTGAGTAAAGTTTATTTGCAAAAAAAGTCATAAAATTCCAATAAAGTTCATTTGCAAGAAGCTGCTAAATTTGGAGCATCCAAGTTCAATGGAAGGTTATATGACAATTGTTAAAAATGAGCCTTTCATGTCAACAAGAATTTGATCTATTCTAGTCGGACATTGTTTTCAAGTTGGAAATGCATATACTATTACTTAAAATTGTCATATGAAAATAGTGGGGTGGATTATTGCTTAGTATTTGAAAATTATAGCATGAAAGTGGAATTTTAAATGTACTGAATGATTGACCTAGATGATAGAAAATGTTTTCCATAAACATAATGTGTCATTTGCATGAATGAAATTATTAAGATGAATGAAATAATAGTGACATATAACAATGTAAATTAGCTTAATGCATCAACATTGAAGTGCACCAAACACTAAACATATGGAGATTATCCGCATAAACATTAAGATGCAAATAGAAATATAGAGAAATATCAATGTAAATGATCATGCTAATAACAATATAACAATGTAAATTATCACTATTGAACTCAGTAAGATCTAGGTTTTATTGCCTTTATCTATTAAGAAAGAACAAAACCTACATTTGTTTATATAAATCTTCTTCATGTGCATCTTAATGCCACTCGGCATGGAAGGAAATTAATAATATATACTATATTTTTCATAATGAAATAAAGATAATCTTCTTAGGTTATTACACGAAGTGCTTGAAATTTGTAAATATTTATGCTTGCCTAAAATATTTAAAAATTTAAACATTAGTATTAGATGTAACCTGATCAATTTAATGGAAACCAAATTTATCAATGCCCACCTTCTTTTAGTAGTTTTTGTTTGAGTAATGAAAAAGAAGCTTTGATGTAGATAATAGATTTCTTTTTACGAGGGATAATTTTAGGGGAGAAATTTATCCCATGGGCTATTTTTAGGGGGTTTTC
The DNA here is from genome assembly GCA_001517045.1 of Pseudotsuga menziesii. NCBI lineage: Eukaryota > Viridiplantae > Streptophyta > Pinopsida > Pinales > Pinaceae > Pseudotsuga > Pseudotsuga menziesii. Next base: position 195,005 of record LPNX011147612.1, read on the forward strand.
TCCAAAAACGATTTGCCATTTTGCATTTTTTGAAGCCTTGTTTCACCCAATTTTGATGGGGTAAACCTTTTTCACCCTAAAAATCGTCAAATTATTATATAAACAATATAAAATCTTTGGAAATTAAAATGTTTTTTGAAAAATATTGCCAAACATTTTATAGTCGGTGTTTTAACAATTGGTAAGATTCGCCAACATTTATACACTTTTAAATAAGTATGGTTCCTTAAAATCATCCATGCTTTTTACACCAATGTGCCAGTTTCCACAGATTGTTAAGATCTCTAAAGAGATTATAATTCATGTACAAGAAGAGGCATTTTATGAATATATATTTTGCATATGGTGGAGTAAACATGAATCCTAATTTGAAATACTTTTCAAGGTATCCGTTGAGAATTAGAATGACCAATGTTCCTACCCATTATCAACATTTGATGAATATGTCCCTTACATATAGTGGAGTAGACATGAATCCAAATTTGAATTTTTTTCAAAGTATCCAGTGAGATGTAGAATGACTAGTGTTCGTGCCCATTATCAAAATTTAAGGCTCACAAAGTCAATTGTGGTGAAATCACCACATCTTTTCACAAGTCCCATAAAATTTCAAGCCTCAAGATATGATGCTTAAACTCAATGATTCTTTGCAAATGATTATTGAGGCTATATATTCATTGTTAGTGACTAGACCAAGACAATATGAGGTGCATGTTTAATTTTTCCCAACAACTATTATACTAGATCGACATTCAAAAGGGAAATTCATTTAGAACATTTGCAATGGTTAATTAGCTTTGAATCATTATATAATTCTGAAATATGCATTAAGCCTCGAGAAATTCACTATACTGTCAGGATGGCATGGGATTTTGGATTGGAAATTGCCATATTATCAAATCGAAAGACTTGGTTTAATTATATGTTAATAATGGAAACTAAACTAGATGTGTTTATGCAAAAGTTTTGTAACCTAAACTAGATGTGTTTACGAGAATTTTTTGTAACAAGCATAACTGAAATCAATTTTACTCATGTAACTTATTTCATGAAGTATATAGTGCATGGTTGGGATACATAAAGTAAATGTACTATGAGTGGTTGAAGGCCTGTCATGTAATATCCTCTTTTGTATTAATGAGCTTCAATACTTTTCCTGCGTGGATATGTCCCCTTATCGGGTTTTATTACATTAAAATTGATGTTTGTTATGGTGTTTATCCTTAATTTCTTGTCTATTATTTCAACAAGTGGTTTCAGATCTCGTGAGAAAGAGAGCGTTGCTGGACTGACTGATTATGGAAAAGAGAGAGTTGATGGATCATTTTTTGCTGCTAAATTTATGACCTCCGCTCCTCACCATCGCTTCCTATGCAAAAGAGAAGATGGAGCAACCTCGCAGCGTGAAGAGGAGGAAGAAATTTCGACTACTGGAAGGAGCTGCATGTAGAGGGAGAATCCTGGTTGCATGAAGAGGAGGAAGAAACATCGGTTGTGGAGATCCTGTGCATGGAGAAGAGGAGAGGTATCAATTGTTGGAGGATCCATTGTGGAGAGGAGAACGATGGTGGAGATCCCGGGTGTGGAGAAAATGAGATTTTCTATGAGTGGAGTGTAGAGGAAGCCATCCTGAAACCTGTGCATGGAGTGCAGAGGAAGCCATCCTGCAACCTGCACGTGGAGAAGGATCATAGCATGTAGAGCCCCATTGCTCATTGCTGCTACTGGAGGGTTGTGAAGTTGTTGTTGCTACCATTGCATCTCGTCGATTTTGGTTGCCTACTGCTACCTAGATGTGGAGATGGACCGTGAAGTGACCATGGAGAAGGGGTGTTGAATTGAGAGAATACAGTATAATTTTTTTTAAATTATTAAAAAAAAAATTCATTATTTTTCGTAAGAATGTCTAGTATAATGTTTGAAATTGAGAAGTTTAATGGTAAAAAAACTTTGAGTTATGGAAATTAAAGATGCATATTTGTTAGTAAAACACAACTTACATAAATCCCTAGATGGTAAAATAAGGAGACCCCTAACTATGAAAAATGATGAATGGGAGGAATTAGATGCTGTAGCACTTAGAAAAATCCGATTATTTCTTGTGGATGATGTGTCGTTTAACATTATTGAAGAAAAGTCAACAACAAGCCTATGGAGCAAGTTAGAAAGTATGTATATGAAAAAATATTTGACAAACATAATTTACGTTAACAGGGAGCTGTATGATATGAGAATGAAAGAAGATACAAAGACAACAAATGTTTTGAATGTTTGTAATACTCTTATTTTCCAGTTGAGTACTATGAATGTTAAAATTGATGATGAAGATAAAGCATTCAATCTTTTATGTACCTTAGCTGAATCTTGGGGTCAAGCAGTTTCTTCCATTAGCCTTAGTACAACTGATACTTTGGAATTTGACATTGTTCTTAAAGGATTTTTGTCTGAGGAGTTGAGAAATAAATCTAGTTTTGAAACTTCTACACCTTAATATTTGGTTGTTAGAGGTCGATCCAAATAAATAGGAGAAAATTAAATAGGTACTTCCAGGTCTAATTCAAAGGGAAGAAAGAGAAAATTAAAATGTTGGTACTATAACAAGACTGGTCATCTCAAGAAGAACTATTGGAAAAGACAAGAATCCAAGAAATATGACTACAAGTCTGAGGAAAATTCAGTTAAGTCTGATACAAGTATGATCGATGATGTTTTCTCCGTTTCTAGGGTTTTTGAATATACTGAAGAATGGCTATTAGATTTTGGTTCTTCGCACCACATCTCTCCTTGCAAAGATTGGTTTTCTTCCTATCAAATAGTTAATGATGGTACAGTTCTTTTAGGAGACAATCATTCATGTAAGACTGTTGGGGTTGGAAGTGTTAAAATTAAGATGTTTAATGGATTTATGAGAACACTAAAAGATGTTAGACATGTGCCTAAATTAAATAAAAAATTAATTTCTTAGGGAGTGTTGGACTCTTTTGGTCATAAGTTTACAGGTTTAAGTGGAGTACTAAAAATATCTAAGGGTTCTTTAGTGGTCATGAAGGCACCAAAAATAGGAAACCTTTACAAACTTGTTGGATGAACTCAAGTTAATGATACATCGTTAGTGTCTGAAGAGATGTCATGATCCATTCAATTACATAATCAACGTATTGGTCATATGAATAAGAAGTGTAACATACCCATAAACCTAAATAGATCCATTAGGGTACACTGTGAAAAATTTAAACTCATAACCTTTATGGTGCAGAAATTTAACTAGTCCCATGGAATATTGAGCTTAACCAATCCCACGAATTGAAAATACAACCAGTCCCAAAATACATCTTATGTATCTTTTTTAATTTCCAATAGGATCCTTGTTTAATAGGAATACTTCGAAATGTATCTTTTTTAGTTTCCAATAGGATCCTTATTTAATAGGAATACTTCGATATAAACAACATAAGCCTTCTAAGATTAAAAAGATTCGCTATCACTAAAATCCTAAGGTCTTCTCATCGTGTAGTAAAGGAATTCAAGGTTGTTGTTCCTATTAAATTAAAGTACCAGTTTCTTCATTGACTAATCCCAATAGAAATGCATATTCAAGGTTTATATAAATGTTAGGTTATACATATTTCCCTTAAGTTCACACACCTGTTCTTACCCTTCCCTAGCATGGATATTCAAGTATGTCCTTGAGATACAATCCAAACCTTCAAGTAACTCAAGTATGTCCTTGAGATACAATCCAAACCTTCAAGTAACTCAACACACAAGTATTAGGAGATTCTTAGTATTTCATTAAATAACAATGAATACGAAAAATTGCAAACAAGACATATACAATATATTGGTCACATAATTGTTCTTTGGCTGAAGCCACATTAAATCATCTTGTTCTTTGGTTACAGTTAATACATTCCATAAGAAGAATCTTATAAGGTTCCCACTTTTCTAGGCAATATCACAAGAGAAGAGACCTGAAACTCCTGTGACACGCTGTCGAGTATCTTATAAGGTTCCCACTTTTCTAAGCAATATCACAAGAGAAGAGACCTGAAACTCCTGTGACAGGCTGTCGAGTAAAAGACAGGGTTAGATAGTTACACCTTGGTGAATAAATGAAAATATATCTCTATAACAAGTCAAATTACATATTTAGATATGCATAAGTTGTATAATTGATATCCACCATACTATCGTCATAAGCAACTAATATTCCATTCGCAACTAATTTTCCATTCGCCCTTGTGGAACATATATAGTCGTATGCTTAATTTCTAGATCACAAGTACACTAAGGTGACATATCTCAGATCTAGGCTTATGTGTTCAATACATATAAACTTGTCACAGGTTAAAATACTAACACGTCCTTCAGATCTGAGTCTGAATACACAAAGGATTATCCAAGAATTACAAAGGTTAAAAATTAGTAACTGCATCCTTCAAATTTGAGTCTGATCACGAAAGGGACTATCTTAAAGAAAATGCAGAGGTTAAAATACAACTTCAATCAAATCGTGGATCGGTTCTTTAACACAGCAATTTCACACAATTCATGGATCAGTTCTTTAACACAACAATTTCACACAATTCATGGATCAGATCTCATAAGTAAAATGCACATTGATTTCACTCCAATCGCGGATCAGTTCTTGTATTCAATACACAAGAATTTCAACGATACACATAGGATCCAAATGAAGTAAGTGATTCCATCAAATGGAGACATCGATTCAAAGTGTTGGAACATTCAAATGCAGACAGTAAATCCAAAAGAAAATGCATACCAGAACAAAATCCCAAAAGGCAGACGCATACAGTTCTGATCAAAATGCAGACAAAAAAAATGGAAGGCTCATTCTCCTGATTTCCCCAAGACGCAGACAGGAAAAAACCCAATCATGCTGTACGCATCATCCCCATTTTCTCCCTCATAGAGTGATTGTATCTAAAATCAAATAACACTCCTATTGGTTCCCCAAGGGCCAAGTGGTGCAAGCAAATCTCCACGCGTCTTTTCATCAATGAGACAAATCCCTAAATTATCTCCAAGGGTATCGTATCCTTATACATATCTCATTGATTGTGTTAATTTTTGTCCCCCATGTTAAATAGTCGACCATCTCAATGCCCATATTGCTCAATGGATATTTATTACTTCAATGTGTATTAATCCAACAGGAGGGTGTGTATTATAATAATTAAACAAATTGGTTCATAACTCGATCTTTTGAAAAGTCTAATAAAGATAAGTCGCCTTCCTTTTCCTAGGGACTTACTCCTTTCTCTTAATGAGCATTCCCCACTAAACATTAAGCAAGTAGAGATGTTGGTTGTAACGAAAGCGTTATCTATCTATATATATATATATCCATAGTTTGTTTGAGTTAACAATACTAATTACTTTTCTTCAAAATGTTTGAAGTTGACATTGTTTAAAGGCTGGATATCTTTAAGAATTTATAAACCATGTCAGCTTCCCTTAATAAAAGTTTCATTCTTAGAGGAATGGTAAATAATTAACTACCTTCCATTTTTCAGCGAGTAGAATATAATCAAAAGTGTAGTATGGTATGACCTTTTACTCACTAAGGTCACTTATGTGTCTTTTACTTGCTTGTTTAAGTTGTAAAACTAGAGATATAAATTCACTCTTGCAAGTGATGCTTATTCCTTTCCACACATTATTATCGGTTAGTTATCCGTAATTAGGTTATATAAAAAAAGTTAATATTCCTAAGGACTTCTATAGATCTCTTCCCCTAGTGGTTTTGTCCTCAATCATTTTTGTCATGTCATGCTTTCAGCCTCCTAACCCTATCGATTGCATCCATTATTTTTAGGAAGTAGGATATGTACTTACAAAGACGTATACTTACACCTTGTGTTTCAGGTTGAGGTAGTAAGGGGATGTTACAAGAAGGTAGTTCAGGTATTAATGAATCGTAAATTTCTTCCAAATCTAAAAACATTGAATTTGATGTTTTGTAGACATTGTATATTTGGAAAACAGTGTGGACAAAAATGCAAAGAAGGTAGTTATGTTAGTAAAGGTGTTCTTGGTTACATTCATTTTGATTTGTGGGGTTGATCTCCTACTATTTCCTATTGGTGAGCATCATATTATGTATTGTTTATAGATGATTTTTCAAGGAAATTTTGTGTCTATGTCTTAAAAAGAAAAGCTAATGTGTTTAACATGTTTAAACAATTTAGAGTTATGGTGGAAAAAAGAACTAGCAGGACAAAAAAGTGTTTAAGGAAGAATAATGGAGGTGAGTTTACTTCTTTAGAGTTTGAAAAGTATTGCAAAGAAGAAGGGATCGCAAGACATAAAATGAATGTACACACTCCTAAGAAAAATGGCATTGCAGAGCACATGAATAGGAATCTTCTAGAGAGAGTAATGAGCATACTTAGTAATGCTAATTTGGGACAAGAGTTGTGGGCATATGAAATTTATACTACTATTTATCTAATAAATCGATCACCATCAATGGAATAAAATTGTAAAATTATCGAAGAGGTACTAACTCGTCATCCCTGTGATTATTCGATTTTGAAAATATTTGGTTGTGAAGCTTATGAACTTAATTGTAAAAATCAGTGTTCTAAGTTAAACCCTAGATAAAGGAGGCGCCTTTTTTTTGGATATGATGTTGTAACAAAAGGATATAGATTGTTGGATCCTACTTCCTGCAATATCGTCATTAACAGAGATGTATTTTTTTATGAATATTCTCTGATTAAATAAAAAATGTAAAAGTTGATGTGGAACATGAAGAAGTACTGTCAAAACAACTAGTTCAGTTGGAGAACCAATATTCTCATGACTCAAAGAAGCAAGAACAAGTTTTTGGTGAGAAAGAAGTCATAGAAGATGAGGAAATTCAAGAAAATGTGGAAACCCCATAACCTACACCAAGAAGATCAACAAGGGTGATAAATCCTCTTAAGAGGTACACTGATTTTGTTTCATATGTTTCATTTACTAATGATGGAAAACCTTCTTGTTTTTAGGAATGCATTGATTGTGTTGACAATTCTAAGTGGAAGATGACAGTGAAAGAAGAAATGGATTCTTTGGATAAAAACAAGACACATGAATTGGTTGAACTCCCCAAAGATAGAAAAACAATTGGATGTAAATGGGCCTTCAAGTTGAAGAAATGGGTTGATGGTATGGTTGAAAGATACAAAGCTAGATTGGTTGCAAAAGGGAACTTTCAGATGTAAGGTATTGACTATCATGATATTTTTTCACCAGTTGTCAAGCTTGTATCTATTCGTATTATGTTAGCGCTATTTGCATTGCTTGATTTGGAGTTAGAACAACTAGATGTTAAAACAACTTTCTTACATGGAGATTTAGATGAGGATATTTCTATGGAACAACCAGAAGGTTTTGTGCAACATCATAAAGGAAGATTAGTTTGCAAGCTCAAGAAATCATTGTATGGATTGAAACAGTTACCTAGTGAATGGTACAATAAGTTTGATTCTTTCATGGTGATTCATGGTTATACTAGACATGAATATGATCACAGTTTATATTTCAAAAGGTTGAATGACATATTCATTAACTTAGTGTTGTATGTTAAAATGATATTCTTATTGTGAGTAAAAGGATGGACAAGTTAACAGGTTGAAGGCTAAGATGGCTAGGAATTTTGATATGAAGGATATTGGAGCTGCAAAACAAATTTTAGGTATTGAAATACACAAAGACAGAGGAAATGGCAAGCTTAGTATTTCACAGGAGAAGTATGTTGAGAAAATACTTGTAAGATTTGAAATGAATAAGGGAAAACCTATGAATGTTCCTTTGGCTTCCCATTTTAATCTTTTTTTTTTAGTTTGATGTTCTAGTGTTGAAAAAAAGGATTATATGTCTCGTGTACCATATGCCAATGCAGTAGGATTTTTAATGTATGCAATGGTGTGTACTAGCTCTTATATTTCACATGCAGTTGGTGTTGTTAGTAAGTACATGGAAAATATGTTAAAATAACATTGAAATGCAATGAAATGTGTGCTTCGACACCTAAGAGGCACAAGTGACTATTGTATCACCTTTAACAATAACAGTGATTTTGTATGTCGTTTTGTTGATTTAGATTTCACAAGTGATATGGAAAAGAGAAGGTCTACTTCAGGTTATGTATTTACTCTTGTAGGTGGAGATGTAAGTTGGATGTCAAAGCTTCAGGAAACAATTTATTTATCCACTACATAGACTAAATACATTGTTTCCTTACATACTTTCAAAGAGGCGATTTGGATGAAATGTTTGCTTAGAGAAATTGGAAGGTCGTAGAACAGGTTTTATGTTTTATGTGACAGTCCAAGTGCTATACATTTGGCTACAAATCATGTTTATCATAGTAAGACTAAAGATATTGATGTAAATTATCATTTTTCAAGACAATCCATTGGTGAAGGTGGAGTAGATCTAAAAAAAATTCATACTCAATAAAATTGTGCAGATATGTTTACAAAACCAGTATTGTAAGCGAAGCTACGATGGTGTGTAGCTTCTATTGGTTTGAAAAAAAGGTGATAAATAGTCTTAGGAAAACTATTAGATTTTTTTTTTCGAGGTGGATATTGTTAATAATGACAACTAAGATATATGTGTTTACGGGAAAGTTTTGTAATGTAAACTAGATGTGTTTACAAGAAGTCTTTGTAACGGGCATAATCGACAACTGTTTTACTTGTGTAACTTATTTCATGAAGTATATAGTGCATGGTTGGGATACCTAATGTAGATGTATTTTTATTGGATGAAGGCTCATCATGTAATATCCTCATTCTTGATTAATGACCTTCAATACTTTGCCCGCGCGGATGTTTCCCCTTATGGGGTTTTACCACATTAAAATTGTTGTTTGTTATGGTGTTTGTCCTTAATTTCTTGTATTTGATTTCAACATTCTCATCCATAAATCTTCTTTTCCTTTTCACCTAAATCTATTTCCTTTTCACCAAAATCTAGTATCATTTTCACCTAGGGCTAGTATAGCTTGGTAGTCAAAATCCAGCTCCATTATTCTTTCTTTTCTAGTACTCAACATGGATGTACTTCTATCTAGAATGAAACAATACAAAGTATTGCAATATTCATAAATGAAAATGTTATCTTCACAAAACAAACTCATTCTAATCCAATTTTCAATGTTAGTTTTCTTATAAAATTTTAAGACCACCCAAAAATATCCCAAATTTAGCCGAGACTAGTATTGGCTGTGATTTTGAATTGTATTAAGAGGTTTTGTCCCTTGCCAATATGCCATAGTTGCGATTCGGGTTTTCATTTTATAAGCCATAAATTAGAAGCTTAATCCTATTTTACCTGCAAAACATCTAAATTAAAAAAGAAGTAAGCATTGCTCATAACAATTAATAAGTTTCAATTTTCACTTATGTAAAGCGAGTACAATACGGGGAAGATAAGGAAAGACTAGAAATAGGTGGAAACATCCCTATTACAGGTTTCTCTCCTTTCAACCCTAATGTACTCAAGTGAAGCATGCATATTAGAAACTGAAGAATATCAGCAAGAACATCAATCTCCAAAATTGGTGCAGAATTTCACATGTATTAGATACCACTAGTTACATTTTTGCTTTTAGAAAGCATTGAATGCATTAAAGTGGAGGTGGTATTTCTCCATAGGAATGGATAATTAAATACTTCATATATTGTACATTTAATTACAAGGATTGTTATGGAATAGAGAAAAATAATGATAAAAAACCTAGAATAAACCATTTAAGCGATCATCCTGAATACTAGACATAAGCTATGTCTGGTAGGATCTCTGGTAAAGACCAAATTTTTTTGATATTTTGATTTTGAACAGGTGAATATTTGAGTTCAATGTTCATAACTCCATTCTATAAGGAACCAAGCTTCTTGATATGGTCGGGGATGTCTAAAAACGTGTATACAAAGCCGAATTTAGATTAACAAAATTCATACAAAATCAAGCAAATTTAAATGGGAATTACTAATACATCGATAAAGGATGAGTTTAGAATGAAACCATGTATAGAATCCAATTGCAGCAACCAATGATGATGTGAGACAAAATTAACATACTAATTCATTAACAAAAGAAATGGATATGCTTTTCAGTGAATATATTGGGTCTCAAATATTTGTACACCTAAAATGAAATGAAAAAACAAAAGCCTTATTTGAAACACCATAAATCCCTTAATCGATATGCACCTAATGTCTTTGTGGGAGATTTATTTTTCTCACAAACAAATGAGTTAGAGCTTGCCCAGAAAATTTTACTATTTTAATAGTGTCTTACTACACTAGAGCTTCTCGATCCCAATTTAGAGACAATTTATATAGTTTATCATAATTTTTTCTTCTATGCTTTTTGTGGGCTTGCATCCACAAGCATCTGTTTGATTTCTCATGATAGAATGAATTATGGTCCTTAATCCATTCCAATTATGTTTTGAATTGAAGTTCTTATACTTTCCTTCGGAGGGAGGAATCCATCGCACAATTTAGGCCATCGGTTTGATTGCACTGGGATGTTACATCTCCATGTAGTTCTTGACCTCCTAGGAAATTATTTATCTCATGATATCTAGGAGTCCTCTGCTAACACAAAGCTCGCTGCTTTCAACCCTGCCTAAACTCCCACATTGGAATTGAGAATCCTGGAGATCCAATGAAATTGTCTTCCCTACTGCCATCTTCATAACCTCCAACATCATGACCAAGGCATCTTTTGTTTTCAAGTAGCCATTTATGCTTGTAGGAGTGATCATTGGCTGCTGAATGTAGGGAGGGATGAATGTGTATTGAAGTTGTTGGGTCTGGGTTTGGCTATCTGAAATTGCATTGAGATCAACATCTTACTATTGTTGCTTCTTTGGGGCTGAATTTTGGTTTTTGTGTTCCATTTTGAAATATTATTCCTTCATGCTAGAGCTGGGAAATGATAGAGATAGAGACGTTGGAAGATCTAGGTTGTTGTTGTAGGATTTGAAGGTGGGTTGCAAAGGAACTGAACTATGGATTTGTTGTTAAGTTGTGATGCTCTATACATATGATCAACATAATGCATTAAATACCAACATATATCCATCCTAAACACAGATCTATAAAGCATATAGAGGCGTCCATTTTTTTGAAATTACTACATATTAATGCATAAAAAATAATCATCAAAATAGGAGAAGCAATAGGAGGTCCCTTGGAATATCCAATAAGTTATAAGTCAGTTGATAAAACCTTGGTTGCTAGCATTGATGTTTATTTTTAAAAAAATCTCGAAATTATTTTATGCCATTGTGAAAAGAACTCAATAAAAAGGAGTTTGAGATGGTTACCTTTATTATAAAGTTATTTCCATTAAAATATTTGATATTATATTCAAAATAAAGGGTTTTGACTAATATTGTGAGAAGGGAATTGATTGAGAATGATCCAAGGGTAAAAACCACAACATTTGCATGCATTGGAAGAGATGTCATCATTTTTATCAAAATCTGCTTAGTCATGAAGGCTTCTTTTTGAAAGTGAAGAATGTTTTTTAAAAGATTCTAAAAATCGTTGCATCAAAAATAAGTTTTTTAATCTCTGAAGAAGAAGATCAATTTTATTGAAGATTGAAGTCTTTGTTGAAGAAATTCAAACTTTGTTGAAGCAGAAGAGTGACTATATTTTTATATTTGTTTCTTGTGAATGCATCAAGATTTCCCCATGTGGAACAAGTAAATCACATATGTTGTATATTGTCATCCTTACATTGTGTTAGCATAACATTGTGTTGGATCGATTCAGATAAACCTCGTAGTTAGATTACTTTCCTAGCAAATTGGAGAGCATCATGGGTGGTACCTAGATGTTTTGGTAGATGGAAGTATGTCCATAGGGTTGTTAGTAATTCAATCTATGTGCCATTGTTTGGCCCAAAGGTATGGTTAGTTCCCTATCGGTACATATATGACAGTTTTTGTTTCTGCAACATAAATTATACATGAAGAATGTAATGAAGAATGTAATGGTCATAATGTAATTGGGTATATGTTGTCGTGAGGTGCATGATTGGTTGTACTTGACACCTTTGAGTTTCTGAGTTATTGGTCCATGTTGTGATGCCTTGACATAGGCATGTTTATGTCTCCATTTTGTTGTAAGCATGTTTGTTGTATGCTTGCTTAGTAGGCATACTTGTTGTAGCACTAAGGTGCATGATATAACATGATTTTATACTCTCTCAAAGAGATTTGTTTTTTCAAGTTGTGGAGTAGACCACCGCTAGAGGTAATGGGGGTGATAGGTGTACCCATCAGGGATAATTTTAGGGGTGAAATTTAGGCCATGGGCTATTTTTAGGGGTTTTTCTCCAAAAAAAGATTTGCCATTTTGCATTTTTTGAAGCCTTGTTTCGCCCAATTTTGATCGGGTAAACATTTTACACCCTAAAAATCGCCAAATTATTATATAAACCATATAAAATCCTTGGAAATTAAAATATTTTTTGAAAAATATCGCCAAACATTTTATAATTGGGGTTTTAAGAATTGGTAAGATTCACCAACATTTATACACTTTTAAATAAGTATGGTTCCTTAAAATCATCCCTGGTACCCGTATCCTAAACTTGATTAAGGTCGAAGATAAGAAAAATAATCTTCGATACATGAGGATTAGTTGATGGATCATATATATATTGACAATAGTCATTATGATGAAATCCCAAAGATGAAAAATGAACCATTGTTAGAAATGAACATTAGTAGCAAGCAGGAGCAATCCTAAAGAACCTCATGAAACATTGTAGAAGAAAAAAGTATAAAAAGTTTACAGTATTGAAGAAGAAGAATAAAAATTGGAAGAAGAAAAACAACATAGTTTGCAACACTATCACATGAATAAGATTTGAAAACCAAAAGTTTTTGAAATTTTGTTAAATGTTTGTAAGCTTCGTTGAGACATTTGCATTTCATAATTTTGTTGTTAGAGTATCATAATCAAGAAAGTAACTCTCGAGATTAAGAGGGAGTGTTAGAAGTAGTAATCATGTTAGTTAGTCTATGTTAGCTAGATTCAGTTATACATTTCCATAATCGGTTATCCAATATTGAATAAAACCATAAAAAATGTAACATATATAATTATACGATAATAGATAATCAGTTTTCTTGTAACTCATTTGTTTCTCCTCTCCCCATACTAACGGATGGCCCGTGGTCTAAATGCTAAATGCAAGAACAACTGATGATCGAAGGCTTCACCAAAACAAAGCTTGTGTACACTTGATATCAACATCAAATCCAAATTACAAGCGCCACTTACATCAGTCACAAGAGTTGTCAAATGACACCTTGACCTCAATTTTGAAGGTACGGAAGAGAATAACCACTGCATATCGACATCTACATCAGCGAGATAGGTGTGACATGGAACTCCTATACCTCTCACATCAATGAATAATGCTCCAAACACTCTAGAACATTAGTAAGAACTTTAGCCTTTGAAGAAATATTTTAGGTCGACATAATAACTTAATCTTTGAAACATTGGATTCTCACAAAAAAAAATTACTTTGGATGGCAACCAATAAGATCTCACTGTGTCTATATGATTCCTTCATGGCATAAAGTTAAATAGTATTATAATATCATATATCTATACACAAACATCTATTTTTTTTACTTTTGTGAAATAACCATTAAATATGGTTTATTTATTTACACATAAGAAAGTTAAATTTAAGTTGGATTATGTTCATTAGGTATAATTTGGGTGGTTGAGACTAATGATTATTACGTTCAATTCTTGTAAATATAAAAACTACTTTGTTAAGGTCAAATATAATGATTAAGTAAATTATATAATGTAACCATATTTTATCAAATTTAATTTAAATTGCTTACAAAATTTTCAAAGATGAAATAAAGTTACCTGCTATGAAAAGTCAACTCTCTCTACTCCACCACACCATCACACGTGATATGGTTTTTAGTTAATATATTACACTGTAAGCTTTTACTCTACACCAGCATAGATCCATCTTTAACCTCGATCTAGAAAGCACTGAGATCCAAGTTTTTAGGTGTAAATTATTTTTATTTTAAATTTTTACACCTCTAACATTTTGATTCCTTGAGTGTTTGGTAAATCTGGGTTTAACATGGATCTTTTATTTACTTTTCATTTAGTTTTATTATTGGGTTTTTATTATTTGATAAATTACCCGACATGTATTTCTCTATATTCTTTTTTGTTTACATTATATAAATATATGAATCCATAATATAATTTTTTTTTAATTTTTTTATTTATTTCGGTTAACATAATGTTTTTTTAATGTTGATCAGCATAAGGTGACTAACGTGACAGATCTCCTCCATACTAGGCTGGAGAGCACCTTGCTTCTCTGGGTGCAACAAATTCTACCCATTATCACTTTAGTTCTTGCATAGTAAATACAAATCCATATATCCTAAGACACACAAAGGATAAATTGTCCAACTCCACCTAAATTTGATAAGACACCGTGGTTTACTCATCGACACATTGCTGGTTAGAGTTCGGTCGCTGGATATCAATTGATAGTAATTGTTTTTCTGGTATACTACTCCATTAAAGTCAGAAAACCGATTTAAGATATATTTTCGTAGAGAGCAGAGCACTGAGTCCTAGGTACATTAACGTTCATAGATATCTAAATGGAAATCAGTGCATCAACTCCCCAATACTGTTCAATATAAGCGTGCATACCAAACTAATTGGACGCGAGTGGATGACAATATAGTTATATGGTAGTTAAACACTGGGCGATTATGCATTAACTCGACATTTGATTTCGTGGTAGAGACGTGGTTTTTCCGTCAATCCTTCGTTTCGACATTAAACAACCACTAACTTTCATCATAAATAATATTTTATCAAATCTAATTTAATAAAAATATACTAGCGTAGTGAAAAATTAAGCTACTTACATGACCGATTAATAGTAATCGTTACCTGTTACCTTGTATATATATATTAAAATCTAATTTTACAATCTGATGAAATCGAAATTATTAAAATTAAAGCCCAAAATAAGTTTCATAGATCAAGATTCTTGTGTTCCTTGTGGAGAATTGAGAAGGTAGCTTATATTATTAAAATATTAAAAAATGGGTAAGCAAAGTATAAACCATGATAGAAAATTAAAATGGAAATATCAGTTAACATTGTGAAATTGTGTAGTAGGAGTGATATCGTTCTATGAAGGGGGAAACATGCTCCCTATAAACATGCTGGAAATTTATAGAGAGAAATTAGAGAAATTATTTTTTAAGTGCTTCAATTCAAACACACCAATGATCCAGATCTAAAACCATAAGTTCAAACACCGAGTTTTCCCAATTTATGATAACTTTGGAATCCCAGCCCAGAGTTCCTGGCTCTCATTTGTGCTATCACCACATCCCAATTTCAAATGATATGATAGAAATATAAGTAACTGATGAAGAGAATAATGCCTGCTCCACCCTTACCTTGAGTTGAAACCGGTAGGATACTTGAAAACTGGATCCTGTCCAATAGCTCGCAAAGGTTTTAAAGAACAATCAACGTGAGATCTATTTAATAATTCAAGAGAACCAAAGCACACAGACTTGATAACATATTCATGTTCCTTAAAAATACATAATTTGCGGGCATTCCCAATATTTCAGACATAAAAGATAGGCAGGTATAAGCCTGCAGTGTTAGGGCCTTCCAATCAATGTTTATTTGTTTTCAAGAAAGAGGCTAAAGAAGTTCTCACAACCTGAGCAAAAGGACAGAGCACAAAGATATGGTCCGCGGATTCCTCTTCGGATTTACACATGCACCATCTATTACATATATACATCTTTATGTTGTTTTCTCTCTTTTGAACCATAGTTTTTTCTTGTATGTTTTTTTTTATTATAAAAAATTGTGAATAGAAAGCCTTTTACCAATACCCAAAAATCCAAATAACAGGAATATAGAGCTGTTATGCTTATCATTCATTAACTCTCAACTTCATCTCACTGTTATAAATATATATTTCCTCTTGTATTTTTTTGCAAAGCAGCTGTTACAGATTTTGCTTTTCTTATATTTTTCAAAGCACATCCCATAGATTTTGCTTTTCTTAAGGTTCCTATGCTTTGATGTTATATTCTTAACATTTACATATTTTTTGTGTTATTCCAAGGATCTATGGAATGAAATATGAGGAATTACATAAAAATTTATGTTATGCATGATGTTTTTGTATTTTTAATATACATACTGTATATTTTGTTAATTTGGTAAGTTATTCACAGTTTTTTAAGTTTGTAATTTACTTGTTTGTTCAAGTTAACATCATGTTACATGTACCTTATGATCAATGTGTATTTGCAAAATTTTCTTGTTAGGGAAAGCGAACAAGTTTGTCCTCATACATTGTTAGGGAAACTACTGCCTCACATCAATAATAGAGGTAATGGCACAGATGAATTAGGCTATAAAACTGGAAATTGAGAATAGTACCTCTTCCAATTGCAGAGAGGAACGATATTGAACATACAGGTTTAATGCAAGCGAGCAATGCCCATCCACAGATGGAGTCAATACCCAGAAAGATGGAGTGGGCTGACAACAGCTCCAACCTCCCTCAAGTTGGGAGATGACTTCGAACTTCAAAGATATCCATCAATTCAATTATATAGACTATCCGTAAAGCAAGATAAGCAGACGTTGTTTTCCATATTCTTTACATTCATATGCATTTTGAGAGCGTATTTTGTCAACCACTCCAATTATATAATTATATATTTGTTGCTTAGCCATAAGTAAAGTGGCATATAAATCAGGATAGAAATAATTAATTTTATTTAACAATTAAACAAAATTTAAAATATATAATTTTATATCCATTATTTATACTAGATTGTTAAATTTAATATAAGTACAAAACAAATACTATTTAATAAACAAAGAAACAAAAAGTGATATGAAAAAACAAAAACAAATTGTTACTTCTTTCTTTAACTAGCCTTTAAATGAAGCTTATTTAAATATTAATCAAAATGCATTTAAGCATAACATGAAATTTAACAGTAAGGTTAATCATGTTGATCTGCTCAAACAAATCCAAAATATGAGACAACTAAATGATTATCCATATAATTATCAATTGCGTCCAAAAGTAAAACTATATATGATCACAATGATCTTATTTTATTATTTCAATATAGCAATTGGATGTAATAGTAAAACTATACATGATACAATATAATGCCATTGTCTAATTAACACATTTTGAATATTAATATTATAGTGTAGGAAAAGCATGTCATTTTAAATTAATAAAATATGAAATATATTTTAAATATAAAATATTTTTCTAATTTTTTTAATAAATTTTTTGAAATAACAAACATAAAAACAATATCTAACCACAAAATAAGTAATTCAATAAGTAAGTAAACACTATGTAACCACAAAATAAGTAATTAAAGAAAAAAACAATTCAATAAGGTAAGTAATTTTCTAGAACATTATGAAGAATAGGGCTAGGGAAACAAGAACAATGCCTAACCATATGTCGATAACTAATGAGTGTGGAATTATGTATTCTTTCATTACCATGGATAATTTCTATTTCTCTTTTTAGTTTCAATTTGCATGTGTTCTTATTAATAAATCTTTAATGATCTTTACTCCATGCTAATGTAAGTAAAGCATAATACTTTTATTAGTATTTTTTATGTTATTTTCATCATGTAAGTTATATGCAATTTTGTAACCTCTTTGTCTTTAAAATAATATAATTTTTTTTTCTCGTGTTGAATACACAAATTTTCTAAATTATTTTTTGTCTAACTGTTGTAAGTAAGCTTGACTTTTAGAATCCTCATTTGGTATCAACTTAGGTGTTTTCTTTGTTAAATTTACTATGTCAAGTTTTAACTTCTTCCACATTCCATAATTTAATGGAAACCGATTATGATTATTATTGGTGCATCAAGATGATGACATTTTTGACAAGAAAAAAATAGCAAAAGATTGTAGAAACAGGGTAGGAAGAGCAACAGAACCAACAGATTGGAACACCCTTATAATTAATGATAGAACAATTAAGAGAGAAGCTAAAAATAGGCTTTATTTCATATTGAAATATCTTTAGATAAGAGTTTATTTCCAATAATCATAGCAGCAAAGATAGTTGAGGATGCCCATAAAAAATTACAAGAAGCCAATCAAGGAAGCGATCAAGTTAAAGTTGTCAAGGTGTAGACACTAAAGAGAGAATTTGAAGATATAAAAAGTTGAGAAAGTGAGTGATTATTGTGTAAGAGTAAATGCTATGGTCAATAAAAAGGTTACTCTAGGAGAAACTATGAATGAAAGAACTTGTAATTAAAAACGTGTTGAGTTCTATAACAATAAGATGGACCATGTTTCTATAGTCATCAAGGATTTGACTACCCTTTAGTTTGATCACCTAGTTGGATCTTTGATGTCTCATGAAGAAATATTGAGAGATTCATTTGCAGAAAGCGAGAAGAAAATTTTACCTCAAAATTACAAATTATGAAGAAAGAAGATGTGGATACTAGCTCCAAAAGCAATCAAGCCCAAATTAGAGTTTTTCAAGAGAAAATAGAGGAAGAAGAGGTCGTTTCACACGAAGAGGTAGAGATATATTTGATAAGATAAATATCCATTGTTATAATTGTAATATGTATGGTCATTTTGAAAGGGACTGTGGATTAAAAGCAAGTAATAACAACAAAAGTGTTAATTATGTTCAAGAGGGTGATGACCCTTCTCCAAATAATTTATTTTATTTTTGGCAGAACTAAAACTACTATTAAAGGTGTTTAGTATTTATATTTAGGTAAGATTTTTTCTACAATGGATGAAAGTTTCAAATCTAAAATCAAACTTGGTGATGATTCAAAAACCTTGGACGTTTATGCAAAAAGAGCTATGGAATTCCATACTAAAGATGGTATGAAAAGTGATGTTCATTACACTCCACAATTAAAACATAATTTTTTAAGTGTTGGGAAGCTATGTGAATAGAATCACAAAGTAGTGTTTGAAAATAGACAATGTACAATTTGTGATGAGAATAAAGGCAATAGGTTGGCTATAGTTGTGTCTATGTCAAAGAATCAGATGTTCTCATTGAAGTTTGGAGAAGATAGCATCAATCATGCCAATATGGCATATGAGGACATAACTTGGTTGTGGCATCTCAAGCGTGGCATTTGATTTTTTCATAGTTTGAAGCTTTTAACATAAAATACATAATTTTTGTTTTTCCTAAGGTTGAAGAAATTTTGAAGAGCATAAGGAAGTTTATGAATGATGTGCTAAAGGGTATGTGAAAGCTGACGAGGGTGTCTATTGACACATTAGATGCAATAGAAAACTGGAAAAATAGGCATCCCTCAACTAACATGGATATTTTGAGACACATACACAATGAATCTTAGGATGAGTAAAAAAGATGAAGTGTAGAAAATTGAATGATGTTTCTAAATACATAATTTTTTTCTATGGAAAATGTTCATAGCAATTAGTAATTGATAACATACACTTTATTTTTTGGGACAAATTATAAGGTATATTTTTTCGTGGGTGCAACCTTTGAGTGCCTAAATGATGGAATCATCTTACAAAAAATAGTAGACATACATAGAACAACTATCACTAGTGCACCACTATTTTTCAAAAAAATTAATAATTAATAAATTTTTTTAATTATCTAAGTAATCAAACCTCGAAAATACTACGTCAAGTGTGGGTGCAAACTTTGAAGGTCTTAGTACAATTAATTCGAAATGCTTTTTTATAACATGTAGAGGTCGATGTCCTTTAGTGCACCATACAATTTTTTTTCAAAATGGTTGAGAAACATAAGAGTTATGGACGAAACGATAAGAATATTTTTTTTGAGTCAAGGAGTCATGACACAAGGAAAATAAGAAAAAATAGAAAAATATATATATTCTTGTTAAAAATTACATCTTTGGAATCTGCAGAAAAATCCATATTTGTGTCTAAAATTTCATTAGAAATGATAGTGTGCATCATATTGTAACTAGCGGCTAAACAAGAGCATATTAAAAAATTAGATGTAATGCTCAATTAGCCATGTTTCATCATACTCCAAGACATAGGCATGATGAATCCAAAGCAAAGTATGAACCAAACACATAGGCATAGGAATGTCATGCCTGCATGTGTGGAGGTTCGACCATAGTAGCAAGAAATACGCATGTGTTTTGTTTGAATTCCTTTTTTTTCACGCCAAACAAAATCATGCACATGTTGTAGTTTTGAAAAATGCACACACATTTTGTAAAACTACAACATGTGCACGATTTGTAATTTTACGATTTCATTATTTTGTCGATTATAAATTTCTTATTATTATTTGTCAATTATAACATTAGTTCTACTATTTTTTTATTATAACATTAAAAACCATTCGGGGTGATAAAGGGTTAAAGGTAGAGGGGGAAGGAGTGGTAAGGGGTTAGAGGTAGAGAAAGGGGTGAGGGGTGCTATGGGGTTAAAGGTAAAGAAATGGGTGGGAGGTGGTAAGGGGTTAGAGGTATAGGAAGGGGCAAGGGGTGTTAATGGGTTAGCGAGAGACAAAGAGAGAGAGAGGGGTGAAGGAAGAGACATTGAGGGGTGTTAAGTGGTTAGATGTAGAAAGAGAGGGAAGGGGGTGTTAAAGGAATTCCGAATTCCTAACATTGTTATAGTTCTACCCTTATGTCCCGTGAAGGTTGAAGATGTAAAGAAATAACTTTCTAGTATTGATCCTAAAGTTCTTTTTTTTCTATCTAAGATAAAGAAGCTTTGAGTTCATGAGTTGGAACATATGGATCTTAACACGATTTATACAATCTCTATTTTACGAGAAA
>LPNX011147638.1:0-16153 GCA_001517045.1 Pseudotsuga menziesii
ACAACAATTACAATGGAATTTGTTTCTCCCTTTTCTAATTGTTATTAGAAAACAAGTGTGGGTTAATCATTCTTAGAGCTGCAATTGAGCTATACATATAATAATAGTTTGTTATCCTATGGAAAAATACACACTTTGTGCTTATAATCTTCTTAATTGTTTTGAGTACAATATAGCTTGGGATCTCAGCTTGCAATCTGTGAGGATGCTGATCTGTAATTTTTCAAGATTTGATTTAAAAACTGGAGTGTCAAACCACTGACAGTTCTCAATCTAAATCTAGGAATTTTCTTGTGCAGTTTTATTAGAGTTCCAGAATCCACATAACAATTCATGAATCAGCCAGTGTCCGAATGAATTAAAAATACACTGACAGGTTCTTACCCACATTTCTCGGAGCCGTTGATAAGAATTTTGATGATGCAATCAGGATTCACATGAAAGTCACAAACTGATGCAACTATGGGCCTGCCAACTAGTCATCAGTCTTCGTGTAATATACACATCCTTCTTAGGCAGTTCTGATGTACAATACTTGCTCAAAATACAAAAATAGCACTAAGCAACTATAACATTTATTATTATTTGGCATTTTTGAGGCATGCACAGAAAACCAATGTGACACCAAGATAGATACAATGTTATTAGAACACGATAGGTGCACGAAATAATAAGAACAGATGCTCTATCTTTTCAGCATTTAAATGCAATATAATGTTATTAATTTATGATTAACAACATCAAGGAACGATGATAACAATAATTAGAGGGAAGAAAAGAAGATCCACATCCACACCAGACACAGCATTTTTATTGAACTGGAGTAAAAGTTCTTGAGATACAAAATATTCCAGCATATATTAACACCAAAAACATGAAGATACAAATTACTTTGATCTTCCTATATATTGGTCAACAGGAGATACAGAATGGTTGTCTGTTGCAGCAGTATTCTGCCTCTGCCTTCTTCCAAACTATTTGTTTTTAAAACTTCGAAGTTGTTTTCAAATTGTCATTCTTTCGTTTTCAGGAAATTGGGTCGGCATGGTGCCAACGTTGTATTTTCAATTATTCTCCCCAATCCTTAATGGATCAGACCTTGCCAATTTGAGATTTTTTGTCCCTCAAAAAAATTAAGAATCTGAAGGACTTGATCTTTGTAAGCTCTGTCTCTTGGTTCTTGGCTCTCAACTCTAGCTCTTGGCTTTCAGCTTAGGCTCTGGTTTTGGCCCTTAGCTCCGGCTCTATCTCTTAGCTTTGTCTCTCAGCTCTGACTCCAGTTCTTGGCTCTTCTTATGCCCACTGGAGGTTGTTACCATACAATCCTTTTGCTTGCACACAATTGTGAAACCACCCTAATTAAATTTAGACCAAATTGCTTCACTCAGTTTGCAACGTCAAGTTCAATCTTCTACAACTTGATTGCAGGTTGCAGGATGGAAGCTTACATGTTCCATGAGGTCATGCTTTGGATTGCAAAATGTTACAGGGTAAGTGATCTCAGGTTTACTTATTTGAAGCAGCAATGTGATAACAAGAATGGCTATGCAATCTAGATCATAGATAGGCTCCTATACCTAGTCTAGTTGCAACAGTGTCGTGACTCAAGTTCCAGTGCCATGATTGGGCAGTTGTGTGTACTGCCAACTTCTGTCAACCATCTACAACTTTGTTTAATGTGTATAATAACAATGCACAGGAGACTCATACCCTCCACCGGGTGGCATTTCTGAATTTTGGGAAAAATCAATTGTTAAGACCTTATTCCAGATTTGGTTAATAAAGATTCTAATCATTCTCTATTAGTATTTAAATTCTGCATTGTTTTTTTTTCTAATCTTTAACCATGGTACATCCTTGGGAACCCATGACCTTCTAATTCAGCTTCAAAAACTAAAGTTGTCAGAGTCAACAAGAACCAGATTTATTCCTTCCCTGGAAGGCTGAATTTACAGCTAAATCTAAACTTTAAAGCTTATTCACCATCACCAAAAATCCCCACAAGAACCAGTGTTATCGGAACCAGACCGGAACCAGCAAAACCGGCCGGTCTGACCCGTTTACAGGGTTGGCCGGTCCAGTCAACAAAAAAATTTGAAAAAACCAGATTTTTTTCCAGACCGGGTATGGAACCGGCCGGAACCGGCCAAAACCGGCCGAACCGGCCGGTCTAGACTGGGGACTCAGGAAACTCAATTTAAAAAAAAAAAACCAGAAAATAAAACTTTGTTGATGTACTTTGGAGCCTCTTTGTTAATGTACTTTGGTTCAGAACCTCAGAGATGTATTGCACTAGGTGCTATTTTGGATATTTGCAGTTTTGCACCCATATTTGCTATATATATGAGAAACTTTGCATATTTTTGTATTAATGGTTTGGATTCATATGTATGCACATGAATATATATATGTTTTTTACAAAATATGAATATTTTATGTATTTTTTAGTCAGCCGGTTTTTTACCCGGTTTTTTGCCGGTTCCAGTCCGGTTCACATTTTGGGCTTCGCCGGTTCGATGACCGGTCTGGTTTCGATAACATTGACAAGAACACAACCCATTGTGTCAGAACAATTATTACATTCACTGTTAGCGTCTCTAAACTATAGTCACATGATAGAGACATATTAGCCAGAGCTTCAAACTGAAAGACCCAAAACCATGAGTTGTTGTGTGGCAATGGTTACATAGGAGGCTCTCTTATATAGGAGAAGAGCTCAACTTCATTTACAATAAAATAATAATAGATCTTCCAAAACCCTAGATCTACCTAGGAAGGAGTAAAAAAGTAAAAAATACTTATCTAAACCCTAACAAACTCTAACAAGATGCAATAAATGAGGTGGTCAAAGCCACAAGTACAAGTATCAAGAGAGAATGAGGCCCAAAAAGTTGAGCGCCTCCATGAACCAAGGAACTAATATCAAGCGAGGGACCATCATATAACCTTCAAAGGATCTCAAAGCTAGAACCCAACAAGAAATGGTCTACAATGACAAAAGTGGACAAGACCCTAGAATATGTCCATCATGAAGTGTGCATAGGACTCTTCCAATATTAAAGTCGTCCAATGAGTGAGGAATGGAAGTAGTTAGACCCTAGATTTAGGGTTTGACAAGCCACAAATCTACTCCAATGCCAAATCGTCCTCAAAAAATACATATGCCATGTCACAACACTCCTCTAAATGAGGACGGTTCTGTGAACAAGAATGTCAAAAGATCCTCCAAGGGAACGCTCCTCCAAAACAGCAACGAAAGGGTGCAAGATATCGGTTCAATGGTGGATGCTCCAAGTGAAAATATCCTAACCAACTCAAAACATTTGCCAATGCAAAAACAGTCCACCATAAACTAGTATGATTTCAAACTTCAAACCAAACTCTATGTGCAGTGATCCATTAGAAACAAGCTAGGAACAAGTCAAAATTCCCTTTGAGGCTGAACACTCTCATCAACATGTACAAAAACCCAACAACTGTAGCATGCCTTAGCCAAATGCAATAGTGGTGCTGTTACAGGTGAATCGGTTTTTAGTTGTTAGCTGGTGTGCTACAAGAATGCAAATCATGCCTCATACTGCAAATTGAGCAACGAATCCTGATTGATAAAAGTCTTTTAAACCTGCCAGAGACCGATACAGATTGGATTCATCTGGTACATCAAACCCTACGCAGGAGTTGGTTTACTACAATTATCGTTCTTCCCAGTCCGTTCTAGAAAAGAAAAAGTATTATAAAATAAAAAAACCAGAAATGGAAATGGTCATTTGCGTTGTAGCAGCATATTGAGAGGGCATATTCTATGATATTTTCAATTGCTCATGACTCTGAATAACACCCAAGCCTACACCTGGGTATTAGTCAATTTCAACCTAAGTTTATTCTTATTCAGCATCAAGATCACTGAGTAAATTTCTGGATTATGAAAAGTTGGAAGTGCTTCACAGTGATATGCAATCAACAACCTGTATAATTGCATCTCTTGACAACGATCAGGGACCTAGAATAGATTTCCTCATCATAGTGCTCTATATCTTTGAACTAGTGCAATGCTCCAACACCCTCTGTATGACACGACAGCCATATGGATGGGTAGACAATGTCACGACTTGTCCAAAAAATAATCACACTGAATTTCAATCCACTTCTGCACGACATGGTTCTTGGGACAGGCAGCAGGCATGATGATTGCATGTTTTTTTTGGCATTGATGCCTACTTGCAGACATCAGGCCTGAAGTTGGTGTTTTAATTTGTTGTCTATTTTGTTATAGGCAAGGGTCCATGTAACTGTTTTGTCTTGGGCATGTATGGTTTCTTGTAAAGTTTATACATAGAATCCAAGATTTTGAAATTAGTCTTATGTGGAATGTTAGTACAATGTTTACTGGAGCTATTAGAAGTACACATTCACCAGTGCTTACTATTATGTAGCTCATGAATTGTCTGTTGGTGCTATATATATTTGGATGCGTGAATCTGTAATGTATTTATAATGGTTTTGTAAATTTTTACAATGATTGGAAAGCATGCTAAACTGATTTATTTTTCATGTCTAGGAAATCCTCTCAACTGTGATTTCATGCTGCAATATTGGGATTGTCTCTGCAGGTTCGCATGTATGACCTTGCATCCATGACATGTGTCTATGATTTGCTAGGACACACAGACATAGTTCTTTGTCTTGATACTGTTGTTTTTTCTGGACATATTCTCCTAGCTTCTGGGTCCAAAGATCACACGGTGAGTATTTCATAGTTGGAGCATATTTTTTTTAATTGTGTTTGCTTAAATATCTTTATTAGTAGGTTATTGATTATCAACTTGTTTAAAATCACTGATCAACTAAATATAGCTAATTTGTAAATGCATTCTTTATTACTGATTCATTATGTCGTTGATTACTTTCTAATTTCATGTAATTAGTCTTCACTGTGTGGTACTGGAATTGTTAACGTTATGTGGAAGATCTTTCAGTTTGCAGAAGGTCCAAAGAGGAATCACTTCTTTCCCTTTAGGACAGTGCTTTATTCTTGATAGCCAGATAGTCCAAAGCACAAAATCTGGGAGAGAGTGGTGTTCTTTTTTGACATTGTAATCTTCTATCCATGCCTCCAAATTCCAATGTTGCCTCCACAGAGTACCCTCTCCCCTTTTCCTTTCTCTCCTGTTAGATTCCTTACTGTTGCCTACATCTATTTTGTGAAATGGCAGGTAGAAAATGTGACAGTAACCAGGGCTGCCATGATATTTTTGGAGATTGTCCCATGCTGACCTGCTCTGCCCTTAAAGATCTAACATACAAATCCCATTCTCTTGCCATTTCAATGTGTAGTCCAATCTGATCCATCCTTTTCCATCCTGAAATGTCCACCAACCATTGCTTGCCCTATCATAGACACTGCAAAGAGGTGAATGTTTTTGGAGGGGGTGTAGTCTATCAGGTTTCTTGAGAGCTTTGGGACATTCATTCATTTTACCCATGGATCTAATTTTATCCTTGCTTGCTCTGCCCATTTCCAATTAACCATGCTGGATAATTCCCAATAATAGTGTAGCCTTCTAGGAAGACCTTTCATACTACTGACCTTCCAACTATTTTTCAAGGGTTTCTTGTCCACTTTTCTGTGCTAAGAGGCTCCATCTACCTATTTCTTATGATCAGAATCCATAAACCTTCTGAAGATCAAATTCTCCATGGACCCCTACCAGTACTTTTGAGGAAAATGGTAGTTCCTTAAATCTCCATACTCTTTGCTTCTTTGTTTCTGTCTATAAGTATCATATTACTGGTTTTATGATTTTTTTGAGGACATCTTTAGGAATGGAAGACAAATATATCCAAAATACTGGTGTTGTGCTTTCTCAACACTTTTGAGAAGTGTTAACCTTCCTCCCAAAGATATTTATTTATTACACTATAAGTCTATCCTCCTCTCTATCCTCTAATATATCCAAAGCCAGTATTGATAGTATATTCATTTTCTTTCAGGTGAAAGCCTAAGTATGAAATCCTTCATGCTTTGTATGAAATCCTTCACCTGAAATGGAAGATGATTTTTAATTCTCTCTTTTGCTGCTTCTTCTACTTGATAGAAAGCTAGCGTTGGCTTTTGTAAATTTACCTCCATTTCTGTAGCTGTACAGTATTGAATGAAAGCTCTGCCTCCCTAAGCCTTGCCATTTCCAAAGAGGAGTACATCATCTACAAAAAAGGAGATGGCTGATGCGAACATCCCTGGTTATCTGGACTCGTTTATTTTTTCTCCTCCTTCAAACTTCTAGGATTTTACTTGAACCTTCTGCAACCAAAATAAACAGTAGGGGTGACAGAGGGCAGCACTATCTCAAACTCCTATGTGGATGCAAAATTTTAGTTGGTGATCCTTTTACCAACATCGCATAAAAGACATTTGTGTAACAGTCCTTTATCTAGCTTATTTTGTGAGTCCGATGTGGATCATTAGGAGTTAAAGGAAGGTCATATCCACCCTATTCTAAGACTTTGATGGATCCAACGCACTCAGTACTCACAGAAAGTTAGGGTTGATTTTTGCAGCTTTACTTCCATTTTTGTGGTTGTACAGTATTGATTGAGTCCATTGAAATTTTTGCCTCCCTAAGACTTTCATTTCAAAGAGGAGCACAACATCTACAAAATAGGAAATGGGTATGTGAATATCCCTGGTTATCTGGACTCCTGTAATTATTCTCTTCCCTTTCAAACTTGTAGGATTTTACATGAACCTTCTGAAGCCAAAAGAAATAGGGGGCGACAGAAGGCATCACTGTCTCAAGCATCCTATTTCGATGCAAAAGTTTAATTGGTGATCCATTGACCAATACTGCATAAGGGACATTTGTGCAACAAGTCTTTATCCAGCTTACTGTGTGTGGGTCCATTCCAATGTGGATCATTAGAACTTAAAGAAAGTCTTTATCCAGCTTACTGTGTGTGGGTCCATTCCAATGTGGATCATTAGAACTTCAAGGAATGTTGTATCCACCTTATTCTAAGCCTTTGATAGATAAAGCGTAATTACAAAGAAATAAATCATTGCGCTGAGAAGGTGCATTTCTACAGCCCAGGTGGGGGAGAAGTGTTTGTCTGCCCCATTAAAAAAATTAATAAAATAAAATAAAATAAGCCCCCTCCATTCTTTATTCAACTAAAGGAGCCTTATTCAATTATTCAAGTTGTAACAGAGTCACAAATGAGCATGGAATTTTTGTGCTTATGTTAATATTTTCTATTGTTGATGCCAATTTTTCTAATTGCTCGTTAATGATATTTTTGTTTGCAGATTCGAGGGTCTAAAAAAATTGGTTGGAACATACGAAGGTTATTTTGTACAAATCCTGGCATTATTTGTATACCCTTCAATATCTATTAAGACTGGGGAGATTGCATTACAAGGAGACATTTGGAACAATGTATGAAAACTATCTTTTCTTGTACCACACAGAGGCTTTGCAATTGAAAAGGTTTTCAACAACTTTGCAATGAAATGCAAATCTTTTCAAATTTAACTCTTTTGAGTCCTTTTACATTATGATGAAATTGCATTGGGTTTTGAGAAAGTTCATGAGAAAGGAAAATTGACATTGAGCATGTGGAAGATTAGTTGGTAGAACATAGTTTATTAGTCCCAACAAACTATAACTATGTTTTTCTTTCTTTTAACCACTTGATGGATTTTTCATTTTCTTAACTTGTTCATGCTTGAATATTCTCTGTCTTTCAAGCATTTGGAATCTAATTTCATTATTTTCCCATTACATTGTTGCTCAAATTCATTGGCTATACCCCACCTCAACTTCACTCACTTCTACACACATTCAGGAAAGGTAGAAGAACTTGCTTCTATACAAACATCAAGGTGTGTCTCCAGTGATCTGGCATTTGTATTTTATTTTTTTAAATAGTTATAGCCGTCGGTTAAGCGACGGCCTGTAGGTGATTTAAAAAAAAACAATTCCATACCATCGCTTAATCAACGGCCATGCTGTCGCTTAACCGACGCTTACGTTTTATAGCCATCGGTTATGCGACGGCCTGTAGGTGATTTAAAAAAAAAAAAATTCAATACCGTCGCTTTCTTCGACGGCCATGCTGTCGTTTAACCGACGCTTACGTTTTCTCCACAGTCGCTTAATCGACGCTTATGTTTAAAAGTTTATTATGAATTAGATGTCGGATAACCGACGATTACATTTAACCGACGGTAAACTGAGGTGTCGCTTTACCGACGGATTGAAAAGATGTCAGATAACCAACGAAAATCCACCGACGCTTAAAAAAAATCATAGTGTCGTACATGTGACAAGGAAGTGTCAAAATTCCGACAATATGGCCATCGGATTTTTGGTCGTAATGTAGTAGTGAGTAAACCTACTTGACCCACAAATCAAGACCCATTGACAACCTAGACTGCATTTTTAATGTATCCAGGCTCTGTGATCGCCGTGCTCTTCTTCACCATTAGTGTTGTTTTCTCTCTCTCCTTGTTTCTTCTATGTGAAACCTCCAAAACCCATTTCATGTACTATTCCCTTTTCTTTTTGCATTTCTCATTTCTCATTTTTGGTAACATAGTATTACTTATGTAGGCATTGTTGTAGGAAAAACAAGGTGGATGTGCAATCTATCAGAATGGAAACTAATAGTTTCCATATGCAAGTGTTTAGAATCCTGCTATTTCAAATGTGTTGGTTCTGGATGAGAAAACATAATAATATTTAAATGTATGTCAATAGGCATGATAGGAAAAATACATGACAAATTATACACAAAACAATAAAGGTGAAACAATATTTCAAGGACAATGATGAAATTTAATGTGTTAATATTGCTCATCTTCCCGATTCTTAAAGGGTTCTAGCTCAATGGAAGAGCGCCTGCCTTATAAGTAGGAGGTCGGTGGTTCGATTCCTCCATGCCTTGATGATATTGCAATGTATTTCTAAAGGTAAAAAATGTAGTAGTGCAAGATTGATGCAATATTAGACGTAACACTAAATGCAAAAGATGATGTAAAAGTAGACGTCACACAAAACATAAAAGTAGATGCAAAAGTGGACCTTATGTCAGACGCAAATGTGGACACAAAAATGGATGTTACACTAATCGCGAAATTGGATGCAAAAAAAGACTCAACACTAGACACAATTAATGACTCAAAACTAGATGCAATACTAGGCCCAAAACTAGACACATCAGTAGATGCAAAAGTGGACTCCTAAATAGACGTAAAATTGGACATTAAATTGGGCACAAAATATGGTGTATCGATGGACATAAAACCATGCATAACATCAGGTGCAAAACTGGAGGCAACACTTGGCACAAACAAAAACTTAAAACGAGACACAATATTGGATGCAAGATGGAACGAAACATTGGATGTAAAACTAGACGTAATATTGAATGCAAGATGGGATGAAACATTGGACACAAAATTGGATGCAATATTAGATACAAACATGGTTGCAAAACCAGTAACAACACTAGGCGCAACACTGGGTGCAACATTGGACTCAAACATAGATGCAAAAAAAACATCAACCAGGATGCAACACTAGGTGCAAACCTAGATGCAAAATACGACGTAAAACGAGATGAAACATCAGGCACAAACATGGATACAAAAAAAGATGTAAAACAATATGCAAATTAGATGCAAAAGGGGATGCAACATTATAAGTAAAATTGGATGCAAAACAAGACACAATATTGGATGCAAAGCTAGATGTAACGCTAGATGCAAAATTGGACACATAATTTGATGCAAAACATGGTGCAAAACTCAATGAAAAACTAGGAGCAAAATAAGGCGCAACATTGGATGCAAAAGTAAGCGTCAAACTAGGTGCAAACAAGGATGTAACAAAGGACGCAAAAAAAGATGCAAAATTGGGTGCAAATAAGGGCGTAACAAAAGATGCAAAAAATTGGGCGCAAAAATGGAGGCAAAAATGGATGTTAAAAAGGATGGGAAAAAAGATGCAATAGATGTCGTTTTATGAAATTGTACAATAGCGCCAGGTTTAGCGCCAGATTGTTCATCAAAATTGGGAAAAAATTACACTAAAATCCGACGCTAAATCTGACGCTAAATCCAGTTTTTGTTGTAGTGTATAGCATGCAATTTGTAGTTCATGAAACCCTAGTTGGTTTTCAATTTGGACATGTACTTGTGTTCTAATTCCATCTCATAACTTTTAAAGAGATCATAAAACCCTAGTTCCATCTCATAACTTGTACATAGGTCATAAAGCCAATCTAATGATATAAACCTAAAGAGGTCATATAAAACTTAGCGAGTTTTTCTTGTTATTCATGTACATGTGTTTATACTTCTAAGTCATGCATGCATTTGAACTTCCACTTGTGATCCATGTTCAAACCTATTCATTATGTTTCATGTATGTGCATAGCCTAGGTATATGTCCTTTTGGTTTCTACTTAAATGATACTAACTAATGTAATTTGATCTTCAAACCTAAAGAGGTCATAAAACCCTAGTTCCCTCATAAAGTTTTTTCAACCCTAGTTATAGCATGCAATTTGTAGTTCATGAAACCCTAGTTGTTTTTCAACTTGTACATGTACTTGTGTTTCTAATTCCATCTCATAACTTGTAAAGAGGCCATAAAATCCTAGTTCCATATCATAACTTGTAAATAGGTCATAAAACCAATCTAATGATGCAAACCTAAAGAGGTCATATAAACCTTTGTAATGTCCCCAAAATTTGAAAAAACAAATATTAGGCTGGTCAAATACTACTTGAACTGGACATTATTTAAACTTATGCGGAATGTGTCATACTTTGTTTACTATGTTGTAATGTCGTAATCTTTTCTTACATCCTGATTTCATATTTCCCGATATGGTTATTAATGTAATACTATGTTGTCATGATTTTACTTACTATCTTGTTCTATGGTTATGTCTTTATATGTATGTGTGTTATTTTGTTTGCTTACACATTGGTTATAAAGTTTGATTACTGTTTTATGAACAATTCTGACTTAACTTGTATTGTAAAAGGGGTGGAGTGGCGGGACTTGTTTTCCTTGTAAACACCTGAAAGGTAACTGTTTTCTTCTTGTCACTACAGGGCTTACTTAGTTCTTATGAACTAATGCATTTCTTTCCTTGTCACACGTAGGTGCAATTGACAATGAAAACTGCTTGTAAAAGCGGAACAAGACATACTACATGTTTGTCACTAACGCCCATCTTCAACGACGACAGGTTTACAGTCCCATCCCAATGAATACTATGACAGTTGTTAGTTGATAATTGTGCAAGGCTGGATGTTTTATTAGCCTATGTTGTACTGGTTACTAATATTGTTTTTAATGGACTTTAATATGACATTGATTTAAATATGGATGTATTATGTCATTTGCATAGCATACATTGTATATGGTTTTAACATTTTATAACATGGTTCATGGTTTATTATAGTCATGTTGTATAAGTTTATAACCTTCACAATAGTCCTCCATGGCACATTTCATATGCCATGGACTATGGCTATACCCTATGTATTCGATACACATAACGGGTTTTATATGTTGCATGTTAATTAAACTTGGCTCTGCATTAGAGGGTGACATAAAATATATGCTATGGGATTTTATTTACGTTATTGGAGTCCAGGGTGGTGACATTAATGATCTTTGGGATGAGTGGGTCTCAAGCTTAGGGCTTGGACTAGCGCGATGGTTGGTTTCATTCGCAATAGGGTTGCGTGAGCTCTGTCTATGGTCTGTTATGGGGCATAGAGCTTTGGAGGTTGGTTGTAATGGCAAGTATGACTTCCATTCTAGCTTAGTAGCATTGTAATGTTGTTTAGTTAGGGTTCAAAGCATACTTCTCATTGTAGATTGTTTTGGTTGCAGGTTGCAGGGTTTGGGCAATGTGGGTCGTTGGTCATGGGTCGCCTTGAGGTCAACACCATCCCCATTTCGGGTAAGTCTTGTTGTAACAAGTTTTTAACTTGTTTCCTTCTCTTGTGTGGATATTGTGATAGAGTTTGAAAATTGTCATTGGTTGAGTGTTTGGTATGGTTTTAATGTTTTTAATTTGGAAAGGGGTTGTCTGTGTAAAGCATCAGGGATGTGTTTTAAGACTTGGTGTTTTTGTTGGGATTTAGCGCCTTCGATCCGGGATTTAATGTATTCTGGTTTTGCAAATGGATACTCTGTGTAGTAATTTTGGCCTTGGTGAGTCTTCAAAAGCTCTGTGAATTGTAAATATGTTTATTTTTTGGGATATGGCGATAGCACCATTGCTTGCAATGGTTCAAGGTCTCGGTTATACGACTGTGTAAATTCGTATTTTGGTTTATAAACAAGATATGTATAGCATTTACATTATGTCTATGTGTTTAAGGTTATGGTTCTTAGCTTATCGTTAGCGTGACTCTGTCTGGTCTGATAAATCTAGTTTCAAGTTATTTATATGGATCCATTAAGATTATTATTTGGCCTTTGGAGCCATGCCATAGATGGCAATGGCGTTCCCTCCATTAGAGTTGCGACTATATAATGGCTTATCATTTTTATAGTTTAAAACGTCGTTATGATTATTTTATGTATTTAAATGTAGAGGTCGTGATTGTGGGTGTAACCGTTCGAATGTGTGTCGTTGCTACTAGCATAGTGTTGACAGGGTTTTTAATAGGTTATGACTTTGTTTAAATACTTTGTATGCAAAGGGTCGAGGGCCACAAAATAGTTACAGCGTGAAAATAAATTGGGGTTTAACCTTTGTGTAGAGTTTATGTTGAATTATTTTTATGACCTATGTATGAGATTAACATAGTGTGGTATGTATGGTTGAAAGGTTGTGGCGTTTAGTAAATTAGTGAATCCCATAGGATTCAAAAGAGTGACTTGTAAAATGTAAAATGAATGGACTCTACAGGATTTTATCCTAGGTCACGATGGTTGATGATTACTTTAAGGGTTTGTTTGGAATTCAAGCCTACAATAATCGATCTTGCGACCTCTGTTTATTTATGCTATGTTTTAAAGAGTTCTGTACATAACGATGTGGTTGATTTATTATGTGGAATGTTACTTGGATATACGATTTTGTTAATTACACTTTGTGGTTTGGGTTATTTATAAATGAGATAGATATATATAGACTCGGTTTAGAGTAGTTCTAGTTTTTAGGAAAAACAAATTTTAAGCTACGAAATAAAATGCAAAAATAAGTTTGAAAGAATAAAGCCCTAAATAATTCTTGGATAGGAAATAATTTACATACATAGTTTTTTTAGAATTAAAAACATAAACCCTTAAACATTCTGGACAGACATAGGGTTTATAAATAAAATGTAAACCCTTAAATTTTCTAAACATGAAATAATTGCAGACATAGGGTTAGAGGTAAAACATAAGCCCTTAAATATTCTAACAAGAAATATATTAGATAATGAAATAGAAGAATTAAGAACCTCATACCTGCAAGTTAAATCTATTCCAATGGTTGAAAACCCACACACTAAATTACCCAACATTAAAAAATTCATAAGCATATATGACATCTGTATAGATAACCGAATCACTTGGGAACTACCATGTTCCACCCAACCATGACCTGGAACCGTTCCTGGTTCTAATCTAGATCCCCCTGAGTTGGTTCCAACATGCAACTAGCTTAGAGCTCCTAAGGTAAGGCTTCCCTAACTGGAATAACAGGTCTGAATTAGTTCTCATTTTTCCACTTACGAAAATGTTCTCCAAGAAATATCTTAAGAATAATCAAGAAAAATAATGAATCCAAAAATATGGAAGAGATCCCCAAGCCTCTCTTTGGCTTAGACCTTTATAGGCATACTTTTCAGTCAAAGGGGCAGTTAAATCAAGAATCATTTGATTTCTTGATTTAACTCTTTTATTTAATTTAGGCTCTTATAATATTTAACTTAGGAACTTTTATAGGTATTATAATACTTAAATATCTTTTAGTAATAATAATAATATATGGAGCCTTTCTTTCTTTCTTATACTATTAATATTATTACTATGCTTACTCTTGATACATACTATGTATAAAATATATACTTATATATATATATATATATATATATATATATATATATTATTTGTTAAAATTTGTCTTTATGTATCATATAACATGATCCCTAAACTTATAACAATTTCTTCATTAAGGCAGTTAGGTAGGTGATTAGGTCTACTAGGCTAGGAAACTCTAAACATCCTTTCATTTTGGATTCTCTCGTATAACATGGTAGTTCTTCAGTACTTAATGAGATACAGAAATTTGAAATTTCATTTAATCACTTATAAGTAAGTGATATGAGATCAATATTTTACTCTAGTCATTTTCACTTGACATAATTAATTCTTTTCAGTAACTCCTAGCATTTATCCAAAGCCCATACTCAATGCTAAAAATAGGGAGTTACAATACTTAGTGCAATTATAGAGATCCTCATTCAACACTAATGCTGGGATGTACTTGTAGGATATTCCTAGGGATACAATAGACAAGGATTTGTTGTTCAAGAGATTAGGATCAATGTCAACTTGGAAGGCTCCAAGGATTATGCCCAACAATTCCAATTATCTTTTCATGTGCTTCAAAGCTTCCTTCTCAACACAAATTTTTACATAATTTATTTGTTCCAAAGCTCCTCACTCAACACAACAAAAAACTCATGTGTTCTAGAGCTTCTCACTCAACACAACTTAAACACTCATGTGCTCCAGAGCTTCTTGCTCAACAAAAACATTCAAATACTCATGTGCTCCAGAGCTCCTCACTCAACACAAAACATCTCATCAATCATGTGCTTCAAGCTCCACGCCTAACACATAAAATCATACATAAAACATTTGTAACTGGCTTACACCCAATATATCAAACAAATCATCATGTTCATATGTAGTGGGGTCCTAGACCCAATATATCAAAATACAACATCAAAGTAACATCATAATCAATGGGGCTTATGCCCATAAGTGTGAGGTGAAAATTTGGGATATTACAACCTTAATGAGCTTTTATTGTTATTCATGTACATGTGTTTATACTTCTAATCCATAGATGCATGTGAACTTCCAGTACTTGTGATCCATGTTCAACCCTATTCATTTTGTTTCATGTATGTGCATAGCCTAGGTATATGGCCTTTTGGTTTCTAATTAAATGATACTAACCAATCTAATTTGATCTTCAAACCTAAAGAGGTCATAAATCCCTAGTTCCATCTCATACAATTTTCTCAACCCTAGTTATAGCATGCAATTTGTAGTTCATGAAACCCTAGTTGGTTTTCAATTTGTACATGTACTTTTGTTTCTAATTCCATCTCATAACTATTAAAGGGGTCATAAAACCCTAGTTCCATCTCATAACTTGTAAAGAGATCATAAAACCAATCTAATGATATAAACCTAAAGAGGTCATATAAACCTGAGTGGGTTTTGTTTGTTATTCATGTACATGTGTTTATACTTCTAAGTCATGCATACATGCAAACTTACACTTGTCATCCATGGTCAACACTATTCATTTTGTTTCATGTATATGACACTACTACATTTCGACCCAAAATCCGACGGCCGTCATGTCGGATTTTCGACACTTTCCTGTCGCATGTACGACACTTTGATTTTTTCTTAAGTGTCGGAAACTTGGCGTCGGTGATCCGACACTTAAATAACCGTCGCTTAAGCGACACCTACGTAACCGTCGCTTAAATGTAAAGTGTCGCTTAAGCGACAGAATATTTTCGACGGTAGAAATTTTTTTTTAAAAATAGCCTCCATAACCGTCGCTTAAGCGACACCTGAAACCGTCGGATAAGCGACAGCGATCAAAAACGCGTCGGAAAAGCGACGGCAATCCAGAAAAGGCATCGGAAAAGAGACACCTTCAACCGTCGGATAAGCGACGGAAATCCAGAAAAGCCGTCGGATAAGCGACAGAGGAAACCGTCGCTTAAGCGACGCCTGTGGAATTTTTTTTTTTTTTAAATATCTCAAAATTGTGTGGGTTAATCTCAATCAGAATTCCTGGACAGGTTGGTTGTTCTTGGTATTTATACAAGTCTCTTACAGCTCCGAATTTGAAAGAGAGTGCTCGTGCACTTCCACACATTTTC
>LPNX011147638.1:22905-47335 GCA_001517045.1 Pseudotsuga menziesii
TAGGAAAAAACCGTCGGATTTTGGATCAAAATCTAGTAGTGTGACCTTTTTTTTCTACTTAAATGATACTAACCAATCTAATTTGATCTTCAAACCTAAAGAGGTCATAAAACCCTAGTTCCATCTCATAAAGTTTTCTCAACCCTAGTTATAGCATGCAATTTGTAGTTCATGAAACCCTAGTTGGTTTTCGATTTGTACATGTACATGTGTTTCTATTTCCATCTCATAAATTATAAAGAGGTCATAAAACCCTAGTTCCATCTCATAACTTGTAAATAGGTCATAAAACCTAAAGAGGTCATAAAAAGGTCATAAAACCCGAGTTCCATGTCTCAATTTGTGAACCCTAGTTTTATTATGTAGGTTGTTGAATTATAATTTAGTATGAGAATAATATAGCCTGTGAACCCTACCAACACAGGCACGATTGAGGGTTTTGCAGAGTTGACCCACCAATGCTAGAGTTGCATTGAAGGAATTCAAAAAAGCCCTAGTTTATGAAATCAAGGCACAATGAAGTCACTAGGCCTTGAAAACACGAGGGAGAGGGAAACCTAGAGATAATCACATGCCAAGAGACCAACAAAGTTGATGGTTCATTGATCGGACCTCCGGTTTCTGAGTTATGTCCAATTGAAAGTCACATGAAAATGTTGTTCAAGGACACTTGGTGACTTTCCTTTCGGGAGAGAAAAAACAAACGGAGCATAAAAATTACATGTTTTTGGCTCCTACAAGTGTTTATGGGAAAGTTTGATATGGAAACCCTACCAACACAAGAAAAATTGAGGGTTTTGATGCATTCACCCACTAATGCTAGAGTTGCATTTAAGGAAATTGTCCAAAACCCTATTTTACTAAATCAATGCACAATGAAGTCACTAGGCCTTAAAAACATGAGGGAGAGGGCCACCTAGAGGTAATCGCATTCCAGGAGACCAACGCAGTCAACAGTTTGTTGATCTAAACTCTGCTTTTCAAATTATGTTGAGTTGAAAGTCACATGAAAATGTCATTCAGGGACACTTGGTGACTTTTGGTTTGGGAGAGAAAAACCAAATGGAGCATCAAAATTGCATGATGTGGACTCCTGCAAGTTTGTGTGGGAAAGGTGGATATGGGAACCCTACCAACAAAAGCACAGTCGATGTTTTTGCAAAGTTGACCCACCAATGCAAGAGTTGGAAGAGCTTACATAACAATGTAATTAAATGTACATTAATATAAAAAAACATAATAAAAAAAAGTAAATTTCAACAACTCAAGAGCATGTTATTTTTCGATTTCTATTTGTTTGTTTCTAAAGACACTGTGTTGTTCTTGGAACCTCCAATGTTCCATAGATGGTGTTTGTATCCTAGGAACATGAAAGGCTAAACATTAGTACTCTCATAAGAAAATAAAGAGTACCAAAGGAAAATGTGCAAACATGATTTATAGATAACTCACCTGAGGTTGAACAATCATGATTATAGTGTCCAGTATCATATGAATAGTATTATGTCTATGAATGGTATCTGTAGGTTTATTACATTTGGAATAAACTAAGGCTAAACAATTGAAATTGTGCTTCAGCATGAACTTTAAAGGTTAAATAACACACCTATGACCTGACAATCTAGCCACACCAGACAATCTAGAAATAGCTGACAGTGCACTCAGTCAAGTAGGCCATCTAGATCATCTCTTTTGTTGATGGTGTCCATCAATCTTTTGTGCCCTATATGAGGTAGCAAGTATCGTACATGTCACCTATTTTCGTTCGAAAGTGTGTGCATCTTGATGTTTATACCAACTACTTATTTGGTGAAGTGGTATATAATAGCTCCTGTTCTATAATCCTGATATAGATACCCACCCTTCATTTTATGTTGTGCTTCTAGTGTCAAGTACTCCCCTTTTATAACCATCGAGCTAGTTGGGAATTCAAAATTTTCATCATCTGTAACAGGTTCAAGAATGGTTTGTTTACCATCTAATCGATGTTCCAACCAATAGTGAGAAACCCATTCGTTATTTTTTGGGACAACTACTGCATATATCTGACCTGTGAAAGGAAATAGGTCAAGTTAAGAATACATAAATTAAATTTCTAATTTAGGTACTACTAATTTACTTTTTTGTACCTTCTTGTATGAGATCCTATATGTGTTCATAGTCTATAGAAATGTGTATCTGATCATATTCCAAATGGTTTATTTCATTAACCCCCTTGATATCGGTTCCAAGTGTCACTCGATCCCATGTATCAACTGTATCTGTATACTCACAATCATCCCATTCATTGATGCTACAGGAACTGCAAAAGAAATCCTTCAATATTTTCCAAATTTGTAGGGTCAAGTTGTCTAATCTTCTAATTGAATGAAATTGTCGAGTTCCATGCATTGTGTTCACCAGATGTGTTTGGGATTGGTCCACATTTGTCACCTTCCAGAATATTCTTCGCACTAGGTGTTTCCTTGTTTCTTGTTCTCCCATGACATATGCGCACCATTTCACTATAGATGCAACATCTCGAAGGCAAGAACCTGTAAAATTCATCTCTTCCCTTCGAAGGGAATTTTTTATGCATGCACCAACACCATCGTACTATCCTTTCCCATGATCAATTTCAAAGTAGTTCCATATATGTGGAACCTTGTATTTTAGGTGCAAAAAACACAACTATTGAAATACATGTGCATTGTTGAATTGTCCAGCACAACCATCTAACCAAATGAAATGATGATAAAATGGTATATCCATAGCTATCACATGATCATAGAATAATTTAAAGCAATGTTGCACATAATGGATTTCATGGGTCCGGTCATCACTTATATAGAAGTGAATTTATTTCAGTATCACACGTTTCTCTTCATGGCTATTTGGCCCATGTTGATACGTGATATGGACCATTATGCTCATCTGCTCTGAGTGATAGTATTGACATTGTATTTCATTTTGTGGTTGTAGGGTGTAATTTTACGCAAATACAACCACTGATAGTATTGTTCCGAGAGGGAAGTTGTCCCGACATATTCTGAATTTCTCATCTTGCCACCATGCCATATCGACATGTTGAATGTATTGTTGGATATTTCCATGAAGCTCTAAAATAAAATCACATACTTGCACCTGGTGTAAAAAAATAAACAGTGTTCTAAAACAACAGAAAAATATGTACATGTAGTCACCAACTTAATGTACATGAAGTCACCTGTGAAGTCACCAATTTAATCTTCCTTCTTTATTTCCCATCATGTAGCTGATATGTCTCATGCTGATAGTTCTGCTTCTCGACAATTGCATTCCCGAATGGTTGATATTCACTCTCATGGATGCAATCAGAACATAATGATATCCCTCCACAATTGTTGCAAGAACCCTCTACACATTTTTTTTTAAGTAATGTGTCTTCCCATCTTTCCTCAGACACATCATGCTATGGATGAAATATATGGATGACATTGGTGGTATTGTACTTAAGCATTCCTACACATGGTTAGGATGCAAAAAACTATGTATATGTGCAAATGTATGATAATATATATCAAACTCTATGTGGTATCTACAACAACAAGTGTTCTGGATGGTATTGATTCTAACATACCAAGTATTTCATTTTTCAAAATATCTTTGCCCGAGCCTTAGCTTTACATGGGAAACCTTAAACATCTCAAAAAATCAAGTTTGTGTCATGTTAAGATAATGTTCAACATGAGGTTCATTGTTCA
Source organism: Pseudotsuga menziesii (assembly GCA_001517045.1). NCBI lineage: Eukaryota > Viridiplantae > Streptophyta > Pinopsida > Pinales > Pinaceae > Pseudotsuga > Pseudotsuga menziesii. Next base: position 26,628 of record LPNX011147638.1, read on the forward strand.
TGGAACCCCTACAATTTTTTAACACATCCTTTGTGTTAATGATAAGGCCTAGTGTTATCGTGCCAAAACGTGTTCACTAGTCCCTTGACTGCTTCGATTAACTTCATGTCTTTGCAGGGAAACCTACCATTAAATGTCGAAAATGTTTCCATTTGCCCCTGTACATCAAGGTTTTGTCTTCTTACTGAATATTTTTTAAGTGTATTTGGATGTAAAGTCACAATTTGTGATGTGCATTTAAGTAAACGACATTGTCTTGTGGATCTACATACAATTGATTCATCCAATACGCAACGAGCCACATTACAGTCATGTGAATGAGGATTTTTACCAATCGATGTGAATGTAGAAGCAAGAGATTTAAGAATGTGATAACTTCATTCGATATTCTTCAATGTTTGTATGCTTAAATTTATTCTAACAGTTGCCATATTTCTAGATTTAAGCAAAGCTAAAAACAATTGGCATTTAACGGCTTCAAATTTGTTATCAAAGTATTGTTTCATTATTTGAGAAAAATGACGGAGGATAGTGCATTTAGCCACCTTACCTTCCATGGAATTCAATTCTCTCTTGTCCACTTGTATGCATTTCAGAGTTCTCTTTCGTTTTGATGCAACATTTCTTTCCGTTTGAAATGTTGGAGTGACGTTTACATCCACTATATGCTGACAACTTCGATTAGGAGATTGAACCACCGGCATGGTTGTTGTAGAGTAACATAGTTATTGAACTCTTCACAAGATTTTCCACTTAATAATGGACCAAGAATATCATCTCCCTTATAACCAACTTCGTTTAATATTTCATTATCTTCCTCAGCCTCTAAGTTAGGTATCTGTTGAGTGGAAATGGGAACTGTTTTCTCATCCAATGAATGTTGATGATTTCTTGAATCCTCCCTCTTCTTTTCTTTTTTATTTTTAGCCTCTTCTCATGTAAGCACCTTCATCGCTAAATTTCGACCTCTATTACATACATTCCCCACTGAAATCTACCCAAACTTGTACAAAACCTATGGATTTGCGTAAGAAATGATTAAATTGCAAGTTGAACAGTTCTCTATGCACGGATTCAGAAGAATTATGTCTTTTTCTACATTAAACCTTGCCCATAGCATGCAACCCAACATTTTTTATATAACACATACCGGATATGCAATATAATGCATGTCTATTTTATCACATATGTGTTATATCGTATATGCGATATGGATACACTTCTTTTTACTTAACGAGAAGTTTGTATTACGTGATCGCTAAATCGCATATGTGATTTAGTGCATATAAAATATTTAAACTTGATATCCTTATTATGGAACCCATACCAATGGTTAATACCTCCACACCTATCCTTGGACCATCACTAGTACAAAATGAGAAATTAATGACTAAAAAATTACTAAAATTAGGCTATAAATGACTATGTTTGAGTCGGCGACTAATAGTAGCTAATTTTCACTATCTTATAAGTAGTCGTATTTCACTTAGTCATTAATAGCTTGACTTATTAGTCATTGATTTCGTCAATGATTTAGTCATTGATTTAGTCACGGATTAGTCAATGATTTAGTCATTGATTTAGTCACGGATTAGTCATTGATTTAGTCATTGATTGCAACAATTAATGGCCAAATATACAGCTAAATAAACTACTAGATGATAACATATTAATGACTAAGCTAAATACGACCGAGATATGGGAAATTAGATACTAATAGTCATATATATGTGAATTTAGTCATTTTTGTAGTCACAAATTTATGATAGGGCATGGAGGAATCATGGAGGAATCGAACCACCAACCTCCTGCCTATAATTAGGCAGTCACTCTACCATTGAGATAACACCCTTTAAGAAGTTGTTATTGCTTGACAATGATGATATTCAAACAAATTTATGATAGATAGCAATCTACAAACTACATAATTATTACTATTACAACTTACTAGTAACTAGTATTTATGATATTAAACTAATTCCTGAGATCTATGTACAATTTTTCCTATCTGGCATATACATTCATGTCCCTATCTGGATGGGATCTCAACTTGTTGAATTGGAAAAAAAATAGGAAATGGTGGACAATGCATCCAAAAAAGTATAATATTCATTATTTTCCAATAAATTTAAGATATAGACTTAAAACATCATTAGAGAATCTCATTTCCATGCATTTAATCTTAGTTTATGTCAAAGGGTCAATAGTCATAATTGAAGAGCCCGAGAAAAATTACATTTTGAATGAAAAATATAGACATATATATTGTTAATTCCCTTCACCCTTTCTACCTACCCTAATACAGGGTCTTCATCACTAAGCAATCAAAAAAAATCATGGCATTCAGCAAAGATTATTTTGGAATTCATCATTGAGATTTAATAACCTTTATGGAAAAAATAAGAAATACATTTAGTGTAACATCAAATTTAATAGAATATTCACTTTCCCTTGGCTCCTAACCAGGATCATTGTGTTATATTTTTAACATTAAGCTACCATTATTAGGATATTTAACTGAGAGAATAACAAGCACAGCAATCAAACACAAGAAACAAAGAGCACAGTGTTTTTCTTCAGGGAAACCATAAATGGAAAAAACCCAGCAAACTTCCTCAGAGATAGAATCAACACCAAAAGTAGAACCCCAAAATAGTAAGATGATCTCCCAATAGCAGCAACCTCTTTCTTCCTAGCCCCATTGTCTTCTTCTTCCTTGGCTATGCGCTACAACTAAGTGTGAGTGAGTGTGTGATAAATAGAGAGGCTAGCTCTCTATTTATACTAATTCTCAACTTGACTAAACCCAACTAGGGCCGACTTCACTAGGTGAGTCTAATAACCCTAGTGCCCCGGAACTGCGGGGACTTTAACCCTTGAACAATAGGAGGGTTACCCACAATGACTTGACATTACTTGTTTACATTATAGATCTTCTCGATCGAAACATCGGGGCATGACATGACTCAATTACATTACAGACACATCCCGGAATAAACATCAGGGTACAAGACATAAGATACATAGGTGAATACATTTTGAAGTTACAAATACATCAACACTCCCTCTTAATTACGAAGGTATTCTTTCGACACAATTTTCAACACTGGTCTTCTTCTCTGTATCGACTGGATCGTCTCAGCATCGTCATATTCAATTTGTCTTCATCTTCAAGTTGTCTTCATCTTCAAGTCTTCTTTGTCTTCAAGTCATCATCATCTTCAGGTCTTCAAGTCTTCAAGTATTCTTCATCTTCAATTCATCTTCTAATTCATCTTCTTCTTCAAGTCTTCTTCATCATGGGATCTGGATCATCACGACTACTGGATCATCACTGCTGGATCATTACTACTGGATCATCATCATGGTATCATCATCACATCTGGATCATCACTTGATCTAGATCATCATCATCATCGATGCTATCTCTCGATTCTTCTCGTCACAGGAATTTCTACAGAGCCAACCCTTTTTCATGTTGGTTGCAGGCCTGTTACGGAGAGGAATTCCTATGGCTTGGGGTACCACAACAGATAGCTAGACTCCAGAAATCAATATTTCCCAATATGCAATAGAAATAAAAACATCTAACACTAAAGGATCGAACCTCGTACCTTATTTCGGACGGTTGAAGTAGATCCCCGTTGAGCTTTCCAATCTTCAGCTTGAATTGTTGTAACACGTCCTCAACAACAAGTAAACAATACAAGCATACTATATTTCATGGTGTTAGATCTATTCTAGCATATATAATCAATAATGTAAAAGCATTTGACATATTCCAATGGATACAATATTCATTGAAATACACATTACTGGACAGGAAAAGATATTTCTATTAATATTAATCAGAGATTACAAGTGACAACCTCTGACGGCACGTCTGCGAACCAGAGAAACTGAATCCCCCACTTGGGCCTCCACCACCTCAATCCTCCATCACTTTGATAGCAAGCTTACTAGAAAAAGGAAAGCTTTGGAAGAACACAATAGTGCTCCAAGGGACAAAGGGATGCAGACTCAAGCATAAGTTCTGGCAACAATGGACTATAGTTTTGTTACTCTCAATTCTCTCTTCTGCTTTCAATGTACCAAGGGGTTCCTTATATAGATTTTCAAAGGGATATTGAAAGGTTGAATCCGTGCGATCTCAAGGCATATGGAAGGCCAGGAGTCATATGAGTCGGATCCAAGTCAAGGAAAACTCCAAAAGGATTTAGATTATGCACACATCCCGATGTACACAACTATAGGGGGAATATCTGTGTATGTACGCGGTTATCGGGGAAAAATCCGCGTATATCAATTTTCTTATGTTTTTAGGGATGATCAAGGATACATCAAAAGACAAAAAGTGGTCCATAAGGGCTAATGAGTCTGCAGCAGGACAGGGGAAGGCCATACAATGTGTGATTCACCTAGTGTGGTGAAATCCGCTATAACAGATGGCCCCTAATGTATGAGGTCAGAGGGGTTATGCGATGGCCGAAATACATTATAAGTCCATCCCAGAAAGGAAGTGATGAAGGTACCCAAATGGAAGACCAGCCACCCAATCAGCATAGTACCATAAGACAACTCTGCATATAATCTGCCAATACATATAGCATTACCGGATACATAAGAGTACAATGGCCATGAATAGGCATGAAACATGATAGAACATATGTGGTCATCTCCACGTACAATATACATAGATCAGAATCTCCATGATGAAGATATACAAAGGACCATGATCTCCACAAAGGCTGAAGATATACAATAGATCAAGATCTCCATAGTGGTTGGAAATGTCTGACATTTACTGGAACAAGTCACAAGAGCTGAAATCTCATGAACACTGGCACGATCAAGGAGGTAGCATATAAGAGATGCCACCAATATGGAAGGTCTTCTACACAAACCACTACGAGTACATGTCCTACTATGCGAATAGAGGTGTCGAGGTTGAACATAGTAGTCCATCGTCTGATTATCGGTCATTAATGTATACCATTAACATACGCAAGATCACCCACCGATAACGAAAATGGGAATCAAGGTACTAGAGTGCAAACTAACAAGTGTGAATAAATGTGTTGAGGTCGAACACTTGAGAGAATCCATCGATCGGGGGACATTGATGTATTCCCAAAACTGTCGATGGCGAGAGAACCTGCCACTGATGACTGCAAGTCTCAAGGCACTCAAAATGACTCTAGATTCCAATCCCAGAATAAATGATCTGAAGTTGATGGGATGAAATCCGCTGGAAGGAGGGCATTAGGGAATCCCCCATCATCCAACACGAGGTACTCAGCAAAGCTGTCTAATGTGGAAGGACTCGATCATAAGGTGCACGAACTAGTAACTGTACCGGGAATGGCCGACATGCAAAGTCAAGATAACTGAGGAATGGCCGACTCAGGTTTCAACTTCCTTTGAACAAGAGCATAACGGCGTATGGTGACTGAATAAATGTAGCATAGACTCGATATACAAACTGGGACATCTCTATGACGTAGGAGGCATCAATAGAGGCTCCATAGGGACTGGAAGCATAACCAGTCGGTGGAGATAAACTCAGATAAACGAGTACAGCTCCTAAATTCAAACTATAACCCAACCAACGGATGTGATATACAGTGCTCTGTTCAAAGGCGACACGACTTGACAGCTGCCAAAGATAATATCTTTTCTTGTCCGGCTTTTTGGTTTTTTTGATTTTTTTGGACTTTTTGAGTTATTTGAAAATCTTGAAAAAAGAATAAACTAGCTTTATAGTTACAAACTAGGAGGAGACGAGTGTCATAAGTTCAAACAAACTAGTTCCATGCAGTGGAACATACCTATGCTCAATGCAAGGATACATGTGTAGGATATCGACACTCGGGGGGAAATCCCCTCCTGGTAAAAAGGGAAATCAAGCTGCGAAGGATATAAAAATGGCTCTGCATGGCTAGACATGAGACAAGCTCGGGCTATATGGATGAAACGCAATGTCAGGGGAGCCAACATAAAGCTCAATAAGACAAGAAAATCTCATGATAATGCATCCACAACTTGATATAAGGGAGTCCAAAGGGAACATGGCCAGCATAAGATCAAGAAGAGTATGAGGCTCTTGCGAAATGTCATGGCGATACTATGCAATGAACTCCCACAACCTAAAGGGAGAAAACATCGGCATGGGAACCAAATACAAATAAGGCGCTAACTAGGGCACCCAAGTAAAGGAAAGCTCTACCATTCACATGGTACCACTTCTAACAGCAGCATGGAGGTTCCGTGATACCATGGAATGGGTTCGTACCTAAGGTTAAGATGGAATGGTCATAAGGCAATGCATAAGTGCAAGCGGATGTGAAATCTTAACCTATATGCCAGTTCAGACATAATACCTATGATAGGCATGAACGGGTCGAAACCTCGGAGAGAGTGTACAAAAAATGGATCCTACATGACAACCATATTAGACCAAAACAACCCAAAATAGTCAATAAAGAATCCAAACTATAGGATATATGGAGGAATGATCATGACAACAACACCGAAAGGAAACAATGCGGTTAATGATGGGACATAAAAAGGAAAGTAAGGTGTAGACCCAACGTTCACGCATCCTCTACCACCCCCATGAGGGTGACCACCGATGTAAAGAACGAGCGAAGGGAATAAAAATCCTCCACAAATGGAGTAGAGGATGGAATATAACCATTCCCAAATCTATGAGCAAGGTAAGGGGTTGTGATGCCCCCAAGTCTAACACCAGGGTCCGTACTAGGACCAAGGACGGGTGATAAGATACCAGGCATGCCAAAAATAAAAGAACCCAAACTCAAGAGAGCATAAATATACTCAAGTAACCATGATCCCAAAGGCCAACTAGCGCACAAAGAGCACACTCCTAAGAAAATATACAACCAAAATACAAGCAAACCAAGGGGAGGATATGTGAGCTCCTAAATGCAGTAGGTATGTCTCACCTACGAGAGGCCCAAAACTCCCATACACTACAAGAGGAGGTACATAACCAATTATAGTGGCCCTCAGCTTCAACGCATAAAGCAATTGTGCTGTCCAACCTCTACCTGGCCAGGACACCCACAGAATAACCTCTGCAAGTACCCCCTCGATAACCTAGGTAAGGCAACTAAGGTCACCTCAATATAATCAATGCTCAGGCGGACAGTCGCAGGCAGGATTGATCGTATGGGCAGGGTAGCAAAGCCCGAAACTCTCGAAAGAGCCCCCATATATGAATACAATCTTGGCAATATCATCGATGCTACTCAGTTATCGACTAGGGGTCATCCCAATCAACAACCGCTCACATTGCCTCGTGCTTAACTCCCTTTTGAGAGGAGGATCTTGAGAACAATGGTTATACCAAGGATTTCACACACTCCTTGGACAGACACCTAGTTGTTGTTGTTTAGTGATCTTGGAGAATTAACTTACAATAAACTATTCCAAGATCCTAAAACCTAAGCTTGTTGGTGCACCCTAGAAAAGAAAAGAGTGTAATTCATTTTAATTAGCGTTGATTTTAATTGGCTGTAATTACTCAAAGGGAAATGGCTGTGCAACTAATGACATTATGACTCACCAGTGAAATAAGTATGCACACCATAACAAACAATGCTAAGTGCAATCTTTTTCAAATGAAAAATAGGGTATGCCACTACATGAGATGCATAAATATATATTCCTTTCCGAATGCCAATGCAATCCTTCCTATATGAAAGCCTAAATACAATTCTCATCCAAGCAATCCAATGTAAGTACCTCCTCAAATCCATATCTAAGATGCAACTACTTTGTATTTTTCAATATAAAAGAATGAAAAATGCAATAAAAGTCATCTAAAACTCTCAGTCTCTACAGCAAGTATAAAAGACAAGCCCAGCAAGACACCAAGACCAAAAGAGTAATGCACTAATGGAAAAACAAAAAGGATAAATGACTAAGACTACTTTCAAAGAAAAAATCAATGAAAAAGCGGTCTCTGGTCACAAAAGAAGCATCCAACAGACAACATCAGACCCAAGTAAGACCCAACCACACTCACAACCCACCCAGCAACTTCCCCCAACATCAAACTCACCAAAAGGGAGGATGTACACGACTGTATAAAGAACAGCTGCGTATGTATGCAACGTTGGTAGTGTCTTCAGAACTATCTCTTGTCTAGAAATATTCATAATGGTTCCAATATGACCATGTTCAATGCCTCCTGGACAATCTTCAATGCATTAAATAGTCTAATGGCACATATATCCCATATTAAGGCTAAATATCCCCTTTAAAGGCCATGTGTAGTGGTTTAAGACTTATTTATGTTACATTATTGTCCCATTACCATGGTTAAGACCCTGAGACCCATCCTTAGTGCATAAAACCTCACAATGACACCCATATACCACTATAGGCCAAATATTCCAACTATAAGGCATGTGTGTCGATTTAGGGACTTATTGTCTTCTCTTCCATGACTATAGTCAATGTCCAGAGACCTATCCAAAAACTATAATGGAACCCTTATCCCATTATAATACCATTTAGACTCTCAATATTCCATCCAGATAGTCTATAGGGTGGCTCATGGCCCAACATTACATTGGTTAAGAGGGGGGGGGGAGTCAAAGGAGGGAGAGGAAGGTGTAGAGAGAATCATGGGAGGGAGGGATGGGTAGGGGACATATATGGGTGGGATGAATGGAGGAGAAATATAAGGGGAAGGGAGGGATGGGTAGGGGAGAGATATGAGGAGGGTATGGAGGGAGGACGAATATAAAGGGAAGGGATTGGTGGGAGGGGAATAAATATAAGTGGGATGGAGGGCCCTATGGTCCTAGACATTATCAAGGGATGAAACCTCTACTTTATGCCCTAAATGAATCTTCTAGGCATCTAGGACCACCAATAACACCTTAAACCACCATATGTTACCTCTTGAGGCCATTCTTAGCTTTGTGTGTGGGAATTGACACCATTAGGTTGTTTTAATCACTAATGATGGGTTTAGAGACCTTTGACATGGTTGAGCGATCGGGAAATCCAGGTCGTAGACACTAAAGTAAGATTCTAGGGATCCATAGGAAAGAATAATGTATCAATCCAACACACATGACCTCTCTAGGGGGTCTTTGGCCTTATATTAGGGATATGTGATTGATTGGTGGTTTTTTTTACAGTATTTATGGGTCTCGAGGCCATATGCATGGCAATGGGAGGAAAACCAAGCCTTGGGCCCTAAATGAATCCCTTAGTCATCAAAGGTCAATAAGGACACTTCAAACTACCACGGAGGACCTATTGATGCTATCCCTACCCAAAAACTAGGGATAATCATGCCATCAAGAGGTTTTAATAGTAGACATGGTTCTCAAGGCCTTACACATGGTTGACGAAGTAAACCAAATCCTTAATCCATAAGGAATGTTATATCCATCCAAGGCCTAAAATGATACCTTGAATCACCTCACATGACTTACAAGCACTAGGTATGGGTCATGTGGCCTTCGACATTGTTGGGGGAGTAAACATGGGGATTAGACTCGGAAAAAAACTTCCAAGAATCAATGAAAATGAAAATCACCTCAAATAACCAACCATGAGCTCTTGAAGTTACCCTTTCCTTCGAGTGGTGACATGGATGCTGTTAGAAGGTTTTGGATAATAGATATGAATCCATGGGTCTTGGAAATTCTTAAATTAGGAAACCTAGGCCTTGTACCATAAAGAAAACTTCTTACAATATAGTTTTAAGAATGAAATTTGATCCACCATACATGACCTCATGAGCATATCCCGGACATAATTGTCAGAGAAACCTTGAGTTATTCTCAAGCACAATGTATACATCATGGAGCCTCAACATAGTCGAGAGATGAAACCTTGTCATTAGGCCATAAAATATTCTTTTGTGTGTCCATGGACAAAAATAATGCTTCAAAACAACATAAATGATCTCGCAATCCATATCCTCATAGTGGATGTGTTGGTACCATTAGGAATAATTTAGAGCTAGATATGATTTTCGAGCCTTATATAAAGGTTAGGCAATAAAACTCAATCATTAAGTCTAAAAATAATCTTCTATGTCTTAAGCGCCATGAACAAGTGCCTTGGACCTCCAATAATCTGACCTTGCTATCCACAACCATTCGCAAATTTTAGGCTAAGCGTCGTCACTTTGCCACACTAAACCGCTTTGGAGGGGCCAATAATTACCATGATATTTTCTTTTTAGGTGTGGTTTCTCCCAAAGACTATCCACTAACTTGGCATTTACTCTTTTTACTCTCGTACCAAGCTAGTTAAGCAAAAACGCATATGTGATATGAATAATGCTAAAACACATATGCGTGTTTTTAAAATTTAAAAACTCAGCAGGAATAAGGTTTGGCATTATGTTCGAAAATATCTTTGGACTACCAAACCTATTGGCTAATATAAATAAACTAGTGCTATTGCGTGTCTTTTTAGAATTCTATCAATATGCTCAGTTTCGATGGCATGTTTTTCTTTGACAAACACAATATTTTTCGATAAAAATTTAGAATATTGTAGAGTACGATCTTACAATTCTAAATATGTAATTTTTTCTTTCAATTGTATGTTTTATTTATTTATTATTATTTTTCTAAATGACACACGTTAGTTTTGGGAATAGATGCATCTGTTTTTTATATAACGTTTGATTTCCTTCACCATTTCCCAAGAAAATATATGGTGCTCTAGAAGAGAGCAAGATCTACAATCTTATATATAGAAATCAAGGATTTCATTAATTTTTGCCTCTAAAGTGTTGCAGAATTTCAAATTTTTCTTACTTCAATAATTAATAATAAAAAATTAATTCATGAAAAATTCTAAATAAATAGTGTTGCACTAGGCCTATATGTTATTTATATGTATGCAAGATTTTATTCAAAATTGATATCAGTTACTTCATATATTGCTGCACCCGCAGAAGCATATATGTTATAATGTTGAAAATTTGAAAACCCAATTTCATGGAAACTAATTGTATAATCATTTACACACATTTTTTCTACATAAATGTTATATATTATGAAAGTTGATTCAATTACCTATCTTTTGTTTTTTTACTTCATCTTCAAATACTTTAAGGAAGTACCCTTACTTCTCACCTAAAGTCAGAGGTTCAAGGTTTTTCTAGTGTTGTGTGGCATATAAAGTGTCTTTAAAGGAATCTATAATTATGCATCAGACCATGCCTTATTATGAAAAAATTAATAATATTTGAGATAACAAGTGGTTGATGAAAAACACTTTAACTTCAAATGCTTTCCTTGTAACCAGATTCAATTAGTATTTTATAAGATTTGTTACAGTAATGATCTTGAAATACTTCAGAAAATTAGGAAAGTTTCTCTCCAATAATATGAATCATAAAACAAAATGCTAAATAAATTAATAATTAATTATCAATGTTTTTAAGAAAGCTCATTTGGTTTCCTTCTTTAAATAAATAAATCAACATGACTTATTTCATTTGAAAAGTTATAAAAAATGACTATCCACATTCTGATATATCCATTCAGATATATCCAAGTATCCTGAAGTAGAAAATCATATGTACAAGATAAACCTCCTCAACCAAATAATAGTGTAACTAATTTCATCAAATATTTGTGAATACATGCAGAGAGGTTCATAATCATATTGCGGTTCCCTCTATTTTTAATGATCTCGATGATCTCCAGTCCAAGTATTGAAATCCTGAAATGAACGCAGAGGTCAAATTTGTTGCATCCTTTCTCACAAAACAATGGAAAATTTGGACGGTCCATGATAAAATGTTTAAACGTGCCCACAATGTCTTTCACTATCTCCATCCCCTGTAGAGCATTAGCTAGTGGGCCTCCGGTAATCAATATTTCTTTGATAAGCGAAAGACCCTTTTCAAAGGCCACCGAATTATGCCACCTCTCAGCTTGGGCTTCATGAATTTGTCCCTCCTTAAGACCTTTCTCATCCTGTATCCCAAATTCCCTGGAGATGCAGAGAATGACAGCATCATTCAGTGACCTTGCATAAGTATTATGCCGAATGACAGTTTTATCTCTGAGCCAAGCTCTTTGCAGAATAGTAATTCCATTATTCAGATCTTCACTAAGAATATTAGTTGCATGCATGCAACTCAATTTATGCATTGCAGTGGTAACCCCCTTGAAGTTTAGAGCATTTGAATATAATTCATGTCCAAGAACTCTCTCAGTATCTGCACCCAACTCATCCAATATCTTACAATAAATTCTTAAAACAAGCGTCTGCAATTTGATATAACCGCGATTATGAAGCGAAACATGGCCAAGCATACTTATTAACCCAGAAATCACATCAAATCCCATGGAATTTTCTCCAACAATGTCAGATGATATTAGGCCAATCATGTCAACCGTCCTTACAATTTCTTTACAGATATCCATTAAACCAGCTTCGGTGTTGTCCTCTGAATTGCTGTGAAGACGAAGATACAAGGGCGCTTTGGTAATGATCTTGTCAAAATATCTGTAGCCGTGTAAAAGTCTGAATGTTTGTATGTTCTGATTATTATATTGGCAATACAGGCGTACAAGATTAATATTCTTCCATACTGTACTCCAACATTGCTTTTCGTTTGTCCATGTCTCTGAAATTACATAATTGCGGAACATGTTCAGAAGTTGTTGCATCTCGTTCTTGTCCAGAATTTTTGTATAGTCAGCAATTACATCGATCTCTGCAATATGGGTATCGGTGGAGAATTTGTGAAGATTAATGTAGTCCTCCATTTCTTTCCTCAATTCTGTCTGAGGGATGGCATTTTTCACGTGGAACCATTGTCTGGTGTAAGGGTTTCGAACTGCATGTGTAGTTTCCCAGATGATCTGCAAAGTTTTTCTGTTATAGAGAGCCTGAGTCGAATCTTGGTCAACTGGTAATCGAACTGGGTCGTAAGCGAACTCGCCACTGATCATGTCCATATATCTATCAGGAATTCTTTCCATATCCATTTGCTTTCTCTTTTGTTTATTGACCGTCACCACTGAATTTGAAGGGCAATTTCTTTGTATTCTCTAATCAAAACAAAACTAAGGTAATAATAACAATGCAATTCTATGTTTTATCGTGCTTTTTCCTCGCAAACTAGGTGTCCACTTCCTGTTTGAAGTAAACAGCTCGGTTAACGATTTTTTCTATAAATTTTGATAAATATAAATATATTATGGGGTTTTGTTGTTTTAGTCGGTAAATATTTTGGGCCGACTAGTCAAATACTACCTTGTGTTAGTTGTTATTCGCTCCTGAATTCATGAGTAATCAAAATTCAATCCTTCTTTCAAGTGGTTATTGGGTGCTGAATTCCTTGGTTGGTGATCTAAATAAACATAGGTAACATTTTTCAAAATAAAAATAGCTATTGATCAAGATAATTATGTTGATAAGCATATATATATATATATTAGAATTTTGGGGTAGACTACCATTTATGTTTTTTCATTTATTGATGAGAATGAAACAAGTGTACTGTCCACCTTAATTTTATGGGTGTTGTCTCAGATTAAACTAGAATGCCACAAGTGTACTCTTGAGATTGATTCTATGGGCATCCTCCAAAATTAATAATTAATAATTAATAATTTCAAAAAAATAAAAAATAGCTTAATTAACATGTGATAAATACAATTAATGATAGTAAATAAAAAATAACTTAATTAACACATGATAAGTACAATTAATGATAGTAAATAAAAAATACTTAATTAAGCTCTGATAAATACAATTAATGATAGTGGTAAAAATTAAAACTAATCTTCAAGTATTCGATTATTAAATACAACTACTAGCCTAAGTTCAACTCTACTCATAGTTATATTGGATAACTTTAGATACAACTATTAGCTTAACTCCAATGATTTTACAACTATTAGTTTAACTTCAACTCTAATCACTTAAGACTTAGTCCAAGTACATTTGGCATCTAGGAATCCACCTAATGTGCACTCATGTAAGAGTCAAACTCATGATAAAATAGTTCGAAATCCTAATAAACTCCTCTATCTAGTAGTTAGGCATCTAGCTAAGCTAATATACAATTAGTGTTACATGTTTAGGTTTTCCATATAGATATAATTAGGTTTTCTATTCTTTTCAAAGGAGGTTAGTCTAACACATAATTAACATTTAAAAAAATTAAAAAACAGCGTAGTTAACATATGATAAGTACAATTCGTGATAGTTGAAAAGAGCAAACTTCTTCTTCAACTATTCTATATAGATATTAGATTAACTTCAATTGGTTGACTTAGCTTGACTTCAACTCTTGACTTAGCTTGACTTCAACTCTCATTTACAACTATTGTGGCAATTGGGAGTGGAAGTTGGGAGTCTAATTAATGTGGATAAGGCTTAGTCTAAGCTTTGTATTAACTTTTAAATTGACTATTAGATACAACTATTAGCTTAACTTCAATGATGATACAACTATGATCCTAACTTTAACTATGAGCTTAACAAGCATAAATTAAGGGGTCGTTATATTAGCTTAACTATTAGATATAAGTAATTGACACATTCTTTAGTAAAAAGAACATTATCAATATTTGAACACCTCTACGTATTTTCAAACATATTAATCTTAGTAATATGGTTGTTGCTAGTTAAAAAAATAAGGGTCATTCTTTTAATAATTTATCAATTTTTACAATATATACATGGATTTGAATAATAAGAAAGATTTAGCATTATTTGTTTTTTACATTTAAAAATTAAAATTAATACTTAGTTTTTCTAAATCCCCACATGAATTTCTATGTTAAGAAAATTTTCAATACTTGTAAATATCAAAATTGGCAGTAAATTTAATGCCCATAATGTATTTGGATTTCACCGCATTATAATGTTGCTTATGTTGCAAAACACCAAAACAATTTATCATAGGTTATGGGTGCAAATGGTAATAACCTGTTGTTTCAATGTTATTTTGTTACTTTTTTAAGTAGGTCCATATAAGCTTTTATTTGAGATTTGGAGTGGACTGCCCTCTATGCTTTTTCATCTATGGATGAGGATGAGACAAGTGTACTGTTGAGATTGATTCTATGGCAATCGTTCAACAACAATGCATGGATAACCATAACTTCATGGCAGCATGGCATATAACTAGAAAAACGTCAGTTAAAAAGAAAAAGAATATAAAAAATAAGTGGGAGCTCACACAAATTTTGTTCCACTTTTAAGTGCCACTTAAGAAATCAGAAACGCACTTCCGAAGTGCAAATCAAGAAGGCATATGCGTTATTGATAGTACGTTAGGAATAACTCGAGCCCAAACACAAGGCTAAGGTTCGTAAAAACGTATCGCGTATGTGATATATCGCATATGCGTTTTGTAAATGTTAAATATCGCTGTGATATTCAACATTTACAAAACCACCTCAATACCAAACCACACAAGAAGCCTATGTATTGCATTTGTTTTCAATTCCTCCTCGATAGGAAACCCATTTCTTGACAAACTATTGACATTTGTGACTTTTTACATGTATTTTCACATAGGTTTTTTACCAAGGAGAAGCAACCAAATGAAAATCCTAGTTCAAGTTTCATTTTTTTCTTTTTCTATCACACCATCTCTATTTGGCTATACGTGTGACTACACCATGAAAATGCCAAAATTGGAGTGAGTATTTTTTCATCGATCATTTAAAAAAGAGTCACATAGCCTCACAAAAGGTTTAAGTTGTGTAGCATCACCTGAATATTCTTCATCTTCTATTATTACAAGAAGCATAACCTACGATAAATGACCAACACGAAAGGCCCTAGTTCATGTTTCAAATATTAATTTTTCTATCACACCACTTGTATTTCTCTGCACATGTGACTACTTCAACGACATGCTAATGAAAGCGAAGAGGGTATTCCTTCATCCATTATGTAAAAAGGACTCCCATATCCTGACAAAACTTTCAAGTTGTGGAGTGTCTCTCAAATATCCATGATCTATTTGTGTTGTTAACACCACTCTTAATGGAAATCTCTAGTAATTTAAGTAAGTTGCTTAAGGAAATAATTATTATTTCATGCTAGCTTGGAATCAACAAATAATGAAGCCTCCACAAAGCTTTGCTATAAATATATTGCATCCTCTACTTGTTATCGACAATATGACTACTTAGTTTTCTTATTTCCTCTTGTAAATTTTTGTCGAGTTCATTTTCTGTTACCCTTCTCTCATAAATTTTCACTGAAATTTTAGTAACCTCCTTCTCATGTTTATTCAAGTTCATGCTTGTTGGATAACATTATTTTAGACATATCTTATTTGTATTCCCACACGAAATTAATCCTTCAATTGGTTTGGATGGCCTTTACTATGGCTCCAAAACCATGTTTGTAAATGCTTAGAACAATAACAATATGTTTACACCAACATAATGAAAAAAATAACCTTTCTAGTTGAATGCTTCACATTACCAAAAATATTATATAGACTACATAAAGTGACTTACATGGAAATGTAATTATGTAAGCCTAGTTGGTAATTATGTTACCAAAAATATTTTGTAATTAATTCTTTTATTTAATTATTTAGGTAGGAAGAAAGATGGGGCATATGTGATATTTCACATTTACAATATCGCATATGCGATATATCGCATATGCAATATATATCGCAAGTGCGATATATCACATATGCGATTTTGAAAAGTAAAAAAAGAAATAAAACAGAGCCCGCAGGCCCCTCAAATATCATTTGCACAGGATCGGGACAATGAAAAACCACATGGGCGAAATAGCGCAGAGGTGATTTGTGTTTTAGCTTTTGGAGGTCGAGTTTGAGGTCGAGTTGGAGGTGGATTGGCTCCAATGGCAGGTAAATGCTCTTATCCATTTCAGTTAGTATTCAATTATTTATTGTTTTCCATAATTTATATATTTTTTATAATTATTTTAAACAAATTTAATAAAAAAAATTGAATGAAATCAAAGAATGATTAAGTAAAATAACTTGTATTTTTTTGTTTAAACCTTAACAGACAACAGGAATGAACAAGACAATGTGGAAAAACCACCCTCTAATAACCCACAACCTAACCCACAACATAACCCAAACCCAAACCCGGAGGGGGAACAAGATCGAAACTCACAGATTATTGCGTGTTTGGAGTCATTGAGGCGCCTTAGCTCATCTATTAGAGGGGGGGATCATTTGAGAGAGTATTTAGTCGATGCATTGGACACAATAACAAACACAGTTCCCGAAGCCCAAGGAGATCTGTACAACATTAGCTAGTACAAAGAATCTAGGAGGCAATACTGCTTCGATGGATTGAGTTATAAAGACATCAAAGCCCTTAAAATTACAAAAGACCAATTATTTTCATTATTTTGAGACCCTAGCACCGGATTGGTTCCACCCACCAGTCAACCACACATTTCCATAGACTGGTGCATTGAACCAAATATAAAGGCCAATTCAATGGATCGTTAGTATATGGTCTTCAATGAAGATCCTCATGGGAATAGGGACATCCCATTTTATTTCCTTAGGAAGTTGTATGCAAAATTCATCCTAGGGAAACATGTTAACTACTTTAATCTCTTAGGATTCTAGGGTGTTGGTCATGGGATGCCCCAAGATAGAGAAGGTGCCAGGACAGATCCTAACCATGTACCACACCCTCCACGCACACCAAAACCCCCTTGGCTATATCCTCCTGCAGGTCCTATGATTAAGAATACACATGAGGCATTATTTGACTTGGCAGATACATTGCTTCAGTATGGGACTGATGTCCAAGGCAATGTAGACCAAGGGGTTGGCACTTCTAAGGCGGACCCATCTACATATCACACAGGAGATGCAGAGCATTCAGAGCATCGTGTTACTCCACACCCTTGCACATTGTGTGGAGGCATATGCTATGGCCCTGCTTCAGACTTCCGAGATGATGGATTACTTCGCTTTGTAAGTAAAACTCATTATTTTCATATTATATTTTGTTTCATATCAAAATTTTCAATTGTTTCACAATTTATTTCTATTTAATTATCTAATAAATTATGTGAACAAATATACAGTTGGTGTCCCATGGCACACCACAGTCACATAGTCCGTCGATCAATGTTGAGAACATTGATGTGGCTGTCAATATTGCATATGGTTTCACCAATAGGGGTAAGAACTATACTTGTTAATTTGTCAACTTTATTTACATATTTATAGTATAGATTGTTACATTCAATACATCCTAATTTTGATACAACATGTTTTATGCAGGGTGATTAGGATGAGTATATTGTATCTCAGCCTATTCCCTCTCATGTAAAGGTAGATTCCCAGACACATGTTTTATTTGAAATATGCTTTTAATTATGTTTCGCTTTCTTTGGAAAAATCATTTTACTTGTATCTCTTTGACATATGTTACTTTATGCAAGAACCTATTGTGACAATGGTTCTTGAAGAGCACCAAAGCGAGTTTGTTGTCAACCCACCTCTTCCCCCTAGCCAGGTACATGTATGTTTCGCTTTCTTTGGTAACATCATTTTTCGTCCATGTAGTATACATGTCTCTGATTCACTATTTTATCTGAAATTGACATATATGTTACTTTATGTAGGCCCCTGGTGAGGCACCGGTGCATGAAGAGCACCAAATCGGTGGCCCACCTTTGACGAGCCAGTAGGTATGTTTATGTATCACTTTCTTTGTACATTTGTGTATCGCTTTCTCTGATTTTGTGCTTGAAGAGACCCAAATTGGTGACCCACCTCTTCCCCCCCCAAGGTACATGTATATTTTTTGACATTGGAATATATATATATTATGCAGCTTGATAGTGAGTAAGTGGTGCTTGAAGAGCACCCAATCAAGGTTGTTGTTAGTGAGGCACCATGACCCACCATTATTTACTCACGTACAGTAAGTAAAAATGTTATTTTGGTTTTGGAATTTGAACAAATGTACATAGAATTTTAAAAGGTTGGTAAATTAACTTACAAAATTTGGTTTTTCTCCAGTCTCCACTAATGCGACCTATCCCTCTTGTTCCGCGATGGGGATCACCAGTGAGCAATCGGAAAAGAAAGCTAGACTTCTCCAAAGACACTGGCAGTGGCAGCGAAAGGGGGGATAACTAGAATAAATGTATAGGGGGCATACATAGATGTAATGTTTTGTTCATATGTACACATAGATGTACTTTTTGATCCACTATTTTGTATTATGGCCATGTGGCATGACAATTTTTGTAACATTATTTCTATACATATATAATATAAAGCAAGGTTCAAATTTATACATTAATGGTTGAATTGATCTTGGAACATGATATGTGTGGTTCAACTATGTGATATAATGATATGTTTGGTTCACATGTGTGCTAACTTATTAATTTGCAATACTTAAAGGAATAATTTACGACTCATCAACTTTTTAACATTATGGCTATCCTCAACTTTTTAACATCATAACCATACCATACACTAACTAAATTACATACACTAACAATCATAACACTATGTCATGAATGGATGTGTAATCTATACCATATCATACCCTACAATACCCTATGATACTAACATCATACAATTCTAACATATAATAACATACCTTACAATATCCTATGACACTAACATCACACCATACTAACATACAATAACATACCATAACATAACATACTTTAACATTATACCATACCATTGTAATATACCATAGACTAACAGCATTACACTAAGTCATGCATGCATGTGTAATATACCATATCATACCCTATGATACTAACATCATACCATACTAACACACAATAGCATACCCTACATTACCCTATGACACTAACATCATACCATACTAACATACATTAACATACCATAACATAACATACTAACAATATACCATAACACTAAGTCATGCATGCATGTGTAATATATACCATATCATACCCTACAATACCCTATGATATTAACATTATACCATACTAACATACATCATACCCTACAAACCCTAAATTGGTTGAAGTAAACCCTAGTTCCATCTCATTATTTGTCAACCCTAGTGATAGCATGCAAAGTGGTGTTCATGAAAGCCTAGTTGGTTTCCAATTTGTACATGGCCATGTGTTTCTAGTTCCCTCTCCTAACTTTCAAATTGCTCACTAGACCCTAGTTCCATCTCATACCTTGTCAACCCTAGTTGGTGCATGCAAATTGGTGTTTATGAAAGCCTAGTTGGTGCATGCAAGTATTGGTGATCATGTGTTTCTAGTTCCCTCTCCTAACTTGCATGATTGCTCACTAAACCCTAATTCCATCTCATACCTTGTCAACCCTAGTTGGAGCATGCAAATTGGTGTTCATGAAAGCCTAGTTGGTGCATGCAAGTATTGGTGATCATGTGTTTCTAGTTCCCTCTCTTAACTTGAAAATTGCTCACTAAACCCTAGTTCCATCTCATACCTTGTCAACCCTAGTTGGTGCATGCAAATTGGTGTTCATGAAATCCTAGTTGTTGCATGCAAGTATTAGTGATCATGTGTTTCTAGTTCCCTCTCTTAACTTGCAAATTGCTCACTAAACCCTAGTTCCATCTCATACCTTGTCAACCGTAGTTGGTGCATGCAAATTGGTGTTCATGAAATCCTAGTTGGTGCATGCAAGTATTGGTGATCATGTGTTTCTAGTTCCCTCTCTTAACTTGCAAATTGCT